>JAJJMC010009453.1:889707-922193 GCA_023531435.1 Papaver californicum | reverse complement strand
AGCAAGTTCCAACATTGTTTGGACTTGCTCAATATCACAAGTCAATAATGTGAGCCCCTGTCTAGGGGCATTTGAGGCAGAGAAATGTTCTGGCACTGTCATGGTGCATCTGTTTCTGTTGCTGGGAGGATTCAAGTCAAGGTGGAGATTTGTTGATATGCCTAAACGGTATACGTAATGTATTATGACTGGGATTGTTTTCCGCTTTCTAGTCGAATTAGGGTTTATCTCTTTGCCCTATATATAGGCATACGTTGTACCTAGAGTAAGTATCTTTGGTATTCTGCTCAGCAATAAAACTCTGGTTTCTCTGCCGTGGAGGTAGCTAACATAACAGTTAGTGAACCACGTTAAATCCCTGTGTTCTTTATTTGTTTATCGTTCTCGTTTGATCTCTCGTTATAACAAACCTCACAGCTCACTTCTCGTCAATAACAGCTCCATTCATCATCTCTCTCACTGCCCAATTCGAGTCTCATATTCCTCACTGCTCCATGACCTATAGCCACCATATGAACCATGATCATCACCACAAATCTTCTCTGCCAACATTATCGAAATCATCTCAACTGCCTTTGTTCACGAACACCAGCAGCATTCATCAATCGTGAACATCAGCTCCTCAATCACTGAAACTGAGTAAACAGGGAAGAACCTTAAAGATTTCACGTTTGAATTTGGGGAGGAAGATGGTGTTTGGCCATAGTAAAGTCGTAGGCTCTTCTAGTAAGATTCAAACGTTGGCAGCCCTTAACAATCTTCAGATGCCTTTAACACTTTTTCAATTAAATGGCTGCCCCTTAAAGAAATCTCTGGTGCTTTTATCATTTCTATTCAAAAGCTAGTTGAACGGTCAGTTCCAGGGAACCGACAAGCATAATTCTTATTTTCGCATAACTTCTTCATACGAAGTCGGAATGACTTCGTTCTTTCGCCATTGGCTTCCTTTTATAATTCTCTACGTGATGATGACAAGAAATCCTGGATTAGATCAAGTGAAACCTGGTCTTTGGCTCTTCTTTCACTTGTAGTTCTTCTTTTCTTCCACAATTAAGGGCCGATTCACTTCTTTTGGATGATTTCACCTACTAAAAGATAACTAAACAAAAACAAACGTAATATACAATAATTTACAAGAAACCTAACAAATATTAGCATGAAATTAATACTATAAATATATAAAATATGCACTTATCGTTGCGCAACCTATGAACAAGGCTAATAATGCTTGGCAAGAGCCTGTAAACAAAAAAAAGAAGAGAGGGATGGTCAATCGTACTCTCATAAGAAGGCTCATCACTATTGGATAGTTTTTAAGATGAGCTAAGCAACGCTAGTTTGTAACTCCAGTGGGAGGCTAGAGATCAAATTTTCGATGGGTATAAGCCAAGGGATGGGATGTGTTTCTTATGTGGCTAGCCTAGTAATGTGGTGACCCATCGTTCACAAGCCACCCCCCTGCACAGACCATATTATGTAAGAGAAGTTTTCTCTGCAGATTCGTAAGCTCCCAACAGGTGTATAAGAAAGTCTTAGCTGAGTTACCAACTCAGACTCGTATACCCCCTTTGAAGTTCACCTCTGCCACCAAACCACAAGCCACGATTAACAAAACAATCTGTACAAATCTCGCAAAGATAAGTATCAATCTAGAATTAGAGTACTTGAAATGCTTGCAACTGGGACTAGTGAAGAGACCCAGATTGCTATGAACAAGCTTCAGCAGTTAAAGAATGAGAAAACAAAAATAGAAGAGCAAGATGTGGCTAGATAAATGAAAGAGAAGAATCAGACTGAGGTTGAGACTTCAACTCCGAGACAAGAATTCGAAATAACTAAGAAGAACTATGAACAACGTTCACTACAATTGGAAGAACAGGCGAAAGAAACTCAAGCTGAGTTTGAACAGAAGTTGAATAAACTAGAGTCCCTTTGTGCGGAGTCTAAAACTAAGGAGATAGAACTCGAGGCGTTTTCTGAATCCAAAAGCTCAGAGGTGGAACAAGAAAGAACAAAAATACCAAAGTTTCATGGATTTCCAGTTCCAAGCTCTTCAGGAACTAAGGCAGACTTCTGAGTCCATTAAGCAAGAAGTTATCAATATACAAAGGAACTATGCATAGGAATTTGGTCGCTTGGGGACAACGCTTAAAGGATTAGCAGATGCGGCTGGAAATTATCACAGGGTTCTTACAGAAAAGCGAAGGATGTACAATGAAGTTCAAGACTTAAAAGAAATATTCGAGTGTACTGTCGTGCATGGCCCTTTTATCTGGACAGAACAAAAAGCAGACAACCATAGAATACATTGGTGAAAACGGAGAGTTGGTTGTTGCAAATCCTTCCAATCAAGGAAAAAATGGTCAGTCAAGATTCTTCTCACAGTTGCCTGAGTTTAGAATGATTAACTAGTACTACAAAAGCATTAATGGGCTATACGTACTACACATCTTGGACCACATTCAACAAAGAATTTCATCAAACAGTAAAAAAAGAAAAAAAAAGTCCATTATTCAATATGGTTTCGAAATATAACCTAGTGTCGGACAGCATGGGAGCAAGCGATTCGAATTTTTTTGTTAAAGCATGCAAAAGAAATAAGACGTTTATAAAGTATGTTTCTAAGTTCAGAGAGAGGAACAGGAAGCCAGGATAGCAAAGCTGATCCATGGGACAGGCTAGCATGGAGCAGGGAGGGGAGGACAGGTTAGTTAGTATCATGGACTCGCTAACCACCTTGCTCTAGTAGTCCCAGCGCAAGACAAGACCTTCCAGTTCAAGTCATGAAACAGAGCAGGGACCAAGCTTCACACAATTGCGAAGAATGGTTGCACAATGGCTACGGACAATAAAACGAACAGGTCATATATCATTGGTTGGTTAACAGGTTGAAGGTTAGGAACATCAGTTGAAGAAACATCGTCTAAGGTACGTGAGATTATAGAAGCTTACATTTGTTCTCATATAAAGAGGGTTGTTGTTACTGCCTTGCATACTCCAATGATTCACAGCGTCAAACTACCAAGGATGCTGCTGCAATTACGTATAGTCTTGGTAAGAGGGATGTTGCTAGAGACACCCATCAGGAAGGAGGAGATGGAAAAGATGATGCAAGAAGCAGAAGGGGTCATTCAGCCTTTTAATCAAACAGGTTTATGTGCCCTACCTTTCTTGCCATAGTTTATAACTCTCAAAGCTTTCAATTTCACCAAAAATTCCTGCAAGTTCAATTCACAATCAAGAACATATAGCATACATTCATTTCATTCTCTAAACACAGTTGGAATCAATCCAATGTTGCTGCATGTACGGCATCAGCAACGGCGTCCCTCTGTTCATTCTCTTCTGTGAGTTTAGCTTAATACTCTAATTCATATCCTATGGAATTCGAGTCCTAATTGAAACCCATTTTTCCTCTCGAAACCATCATCATCCCGACCTTCTCTAATTCATTACCCGAACCAATTGATTTCTTCAATCTTCGCTAGCTGACAATAACTCAAACAGTGAGCTTGAGTTGGGATGAAGGAGAAGAAAGATACAGAGATGATTCGAAATTTTGACTGCCATATGCATTTGAAACAAAGTTGAAGGATGGGTCAGTTTGCGTGATCGAATTGGAGATAGGGTTCAGTAGCAAAGGAAGGAGCTAGTCGAGATGCCAAGGTTAACCGTGAAGAACGAGCATTAAGGGCTGAAGAACAAGATAAAGTGTTGCTCTTGGGTCGCGATGGCTGCGTTAGCAATTTCTCTAAGGAATTCAAAAGGCAGCCCCTTAACAACCATGAGATGGTCAATAATGACAAGCCATGTCAAATGACTAGCACCTACCGTCCACTCATGCCAAGTCCTTATCAAGTGAAGTTCTACAAGGAGCTTGGGGGCGTTATTATATATAGCATGGAGGTCAGTTTAGATTTCAATTTTCTTATTTCATCAATAAGTTGAGAATTAAGAGGGGACGATGTTTGTATCATTATCAAATAGTACATGCGCGAGTCACACATGACGCTTCATAATTATAGTCTTGCTTAATATTGAAGCTAGTCTGGTTTATTATGGAAGCCCATTTCGTGTTATTAAAGGAACATACTGGGTTTATTGTGGAAGCCTATATTTACTGGGTTATTGTGAAAGCCAATTGGCTTATTAAGGAAGCCTATTTTTGAGATAAATACAAATCCCGAAAAGATAAATAAGAATCTTTCAGGA
This sequence comes from Papaver californicum, assembly GCA_023531435.1. NCBI lineage: Eukaryota > Viridiplantae > Streptophyta > Magnoliopsida > Ranunculales > Papaveraceae > Papaver > Papaver californicum. Next base: position 917,981 of record JAJJMC010009453.1, on the reverse strand, counting down.
TAGACTTGAATCCTGAGAAGATAGATGTGAATCTTCCGGGATAGACCAAAATCCCGAGAAAATAAATAAGAATCTTCCAGGATAAACTTGAATCCTGAGGGGATATATATGAATCTTCCGGGATATACCCAAATCCCGAGAAGATAAATAAGAATCTTCCAGGATAGACTTGAATCATGAGAATACATGAATCTTCCGAGATAGACCCAAATCCCGAGAAGATAAATAAGAATCTTCCATGATAGAGTTGATTCCTGGAGATAGATATGAATCTTCTGGGATAGATCCAAATCCCGAGAAGATAAATAAGAATCTTCCAGGATATAAGTGAGTCATGAGAAAATAGATATAAATCTTCCATACCTAAATCTTGAGAATATATTCTAGAATCTTTCAGGATAAATGCAAATATAAAGAAGATATACATGGATCTTCTAGGATAGATACAAATATTAAAAGATAAGTATAGATAAGGTGGTTATTTAGGATAACTCCGAATCTAAGTGGTTATTTGGGATAACTACAATTAGATTTGATTTCTTCCTACAAATAGGGGTTGAAATCTAACTCAAAAGGGGACAAGGTCTACCCTCTTTCACCATATTTTTTCTGCTTGGAGCTCTCTCTACGTTTTCGAACCCGGAGAAAAACCATTGTAATACTTATATCAATAAAATTTCTCTCCCCAAGGGGATTCATCCGTGGACGTAGGCATAACTTGCCGAACCACGTTAAATTCTTGTCTCCATTACTTATTTTTGATGTCCTTTTCTTATTTCATCATCATCATCGGCAAATCAATCGTGTTTTGTGCCTAAAAGTAATTTTTGGTACAAACATTAAGTTGATGATGAAGAAGTTAATAGACACTTTGTGTCTAATTTGTTCCTAATTCTCTATATTACTAGTGCTCGATTTTATCCTTATCGTGTGATTTTATGTGGTTGTAGGTATTTTTGAGAAATAAACATTTATGAAAAAATTGGCTTAAAAAGTGATAAAAGCACTCGAGAAAAAAATTACTAAAGGCACCCGGAAAATTGATAAAGATACCCAGGAGTTCTGATAAAGGAACCTGCATTTGGATTGGGGGCACCCCCTTCTTATTTCAAAAACGAAGTTGGAGGGAACAATTCTTTTACGCAAGAGAGTTTTTGATTGATTTGAAACCTATTTTTCAGGGATTTGGAAGTTGATTTCGACTTACCTAAGTTAAAAAGTAACCAAAATAGGTCAAACACGTGAATTCTGAGTGTAGTAGCCCGAGAAAACAGGCTGAAATTCCATCTGCAGCCGGAAAAAGTTTCACCCTGATATTTGGATAAACACGATTCAGAGTTTGATTTGGATTGTGTTTTGAGTCTTTATCGACTTGGGAGGACTAGTCAGGGTTTCCTACACCTATATGAGCAAAACAGAATGAAAAAATAAGGGAAGACAGAGAGGAGTAGAGTTTCGGTCGGAAATTGGAGGGAGGAATTCTCTTAGAGATTCCTTGCTCCTGTGGTGTAGAAAAAGGTTGTATCAAGTCATAAAAGAGGTTAAGGAGGTTGGGTCGAACTCAGGAAGCTAAACATAGCAAATAAAATCAATTCAGGAAAATTCTATGCTGCTGCTGCTGAAGAACACGAAGAACAGAAGATTAGGCGACGGTTTCTTCAACCACCTTGTCACGGTTCCTTCATCCACTTTGCAACGTTTATCTTCAGTCTGCAACGTTTGTCCTGAACTTGAACTGTAATAGTTAATCTGAAAACCCTATAATCGTTGCAGATTTCCTATTTTATTATTTTTAGCTTATTTTCTTCTTCTCAAGCACTTTTGAGCCATGTACCAATCTTTTGAGAGTGTTTTGAGCATGATGAGCTAAACCCAACCACTGGGACAATAGAGGAAGCTATATTTCATGAATGAATGGTAACTATTTTTGATTCTTAATGAATTTTGCATTGAATTTAACTGATTTATGATTTTTCTTAATCAGTTGTGATTTTGTTTGATGGTGTACGCTGGGAATTAATATCTTTTGATGCACCATGCTTGTGATTTATAGATAATGTTTTATAAATCTACTTTTGGAAAAGAAACATAGTCAATAATAGAGTTATAATTGTTAAAGAATTATTCTAGAAATCAATCAGAAGTGATTTTGGTAGAATCCTGAGTTCCGGTTTCTCCCAATTTTGTTACAAACTTTTACCTTTTCTATTTTTAATTAGTTTTTAAATTCTAAAACGAATCTTTACAAGTCTCAGCGAACGAACATATTTTTACCACTTTTCTGAAACGATCAGAAGTTGAAAAGATATAGTAACCTAAACGCTTATAGGGTGTTTGGATACCAGAAACAAAAGGACTTCTGCTTCCCCAGATGTAGAAGTCAGAAGCAGAATTTAGAAGCAAAATGTTTTTGCTTCACAAAAATTAACTTTTTTGCTTCTAGAAGTCATTTTAAAATTGTATAACCAAACTAACTTCTGACTTTTTTGCTTCCAAAAGTCGAAAAACAACTAATTAAGTGGCATCCAAACAAGCTATTAATATAACATCGAACCTGGAATTAACACGAAGGTCCCGAAGAGTGAAAAAAAAAACCTTTTAACTTTTGGGAATAGTCAGGACTAATACAAGACATGAATCAACATGTCAAATTAGTACCCATACGTACCAGTAGCAGCGGTAAGAACTAGGACTATGTTTGAATGGGCTTGGACTTACCGTGTTTTTCTTGCACTGGTCTTGAGCCAACCTTTCACTATAAAATTCAAATGTGGAAACTATCACCAGGCCCCTTTTCCCAAAAAATTTCACCGTCAAACCCAAGGCCGAAAAAATTTAGGCGCACACCCATGTTTTCTGAAATAAATTTCTCACAGGCCCATTTTTTCAAAAAATTATTTTCATTAATGCCTAAACTAACCTTTTGTATGTATTCTTCTTCTTCTTCTCCTCCTCGGTTCTTTTAATTTTTGAAAGCAGTTGATCTCGACATGGAGGAGATGAGAGGGGGGAATTCAATTGAATTTCTTTATAGAGGTTTTTTTGTTTCAATTATTTATTATGATCTTGTTTCTTTATGAATTCTTTTTGGTTTTTGTTTTTTTCGACTTCAATTCTATCCACATTCTCTGTAAGTTTTAAATCTTTGTTTTTGTTGATTTTCTAGGGTTTTGGAAGCATATTCAAAGATTTATTAGCTGATTTACAGGTAAGGAGTGCAAGCTAAGAGGCCATTTAAGATTTGTTTTTGTTCTGATTTTTATTGATTTTTTATTTTTATTTTTGTTGATTTTGTTAGTTTCTTTGTTTATTCGATTTTCCAAGCAGCTAGAATATCACGTTCATGTAAGAATACATAGTTAGATCATGTTTTTTTGTTTAATTTGATCATCTTTCTATAAGTTAAGGTTATACTAATGTGGATATTTTTTCGAATTTGAGATTTAAATCAGTTAGATCAATGTAGATCTTTTTCCAACTTTGATAGTTTCGATTTGATTTTCAATAGGATTTTAGATTCAATTAAATCATTTTTCTTTTGAATTTTCAATATACAATTACCTAGCTTCAAATTCCAATTTTTTAATACAATTTATTAAGCTTCAGATTCTAGTCCTTTTTTTTATAAAGTACTCACATAAATTCGATATATACACATGAGACACATGAATGATTATAATGCATGCATTATTTTTTCCAGTTTTGTTTTATTTTTTTACTTGTTTTTTGTGTTGCAAGTTAAAATGTCTTTTGTTAGTTCACTAGGTTTGAACCCGTGTCGTAACGGCGTGGGCTATATCTTATAGTTGGTTTCTATGAAATAATAAAATGCATTGATATAACATTTTTCAGAGATAAGCAAAATAAATCAATTTTATTATCCTTAAATCCTGGAATCAATGCCACCTATTAACCCAACAACTTAGTTATCCTTATATGATCGGCCACACTATTATGCTATGATAAGTCATGTTATCCAAACAAAGACTCACTGCAGTTGATTGTATAATTAACACGTAAGTACCATGGTTGAATATAAAAAATCTCTTCACACCCATATAGCAGTTTGAATTATGCGAATGAATAATTGTTTTATGTTTAAAGTTTTTTAAAAAATTAACTTTCATAACAATAGGAGATAACTTTAACACGAATTTATTCACAATAGGTTATTTTGAATTCCTAAATGCAACAAATGAGCCAATTAACTTATTGTGTATTCCTTTTGAAATAAATCATGTTGTAGAGAGAAAAAAATCAACCTTAAATTATGACGGACTAAATCCAAACAAAGTCTTTCATAACAAAGATAAAATGAATCTTTCAAAAAATACTTTACAGTAAAAGAAAAATCGAATTCAGCAAATTTAATAAGCATATGTTGTTCTTTAAATACAATTTTTTTACAGTGTCAACTGTTTGACAAATTGAAAATGAGATTAACAATCTTATTAGATCAACCCAAATCTACTCCTTCCGTTTTTAAATAATAGGTTTATTTGGTTTAGTATAAAAAATAAGAAAACTAATTATTTAAACTATATTTTTATATTTTTTTTTTATTTATCCTTGGAAGAAAAATATATTTTTATATTTAAATAATAAAGATGGGGGAGAAAAGTGGTCCCTATATAGACAAAGTAGTAATCTAAAAACATTTAACTTTCTATTTATAAAAATTAACCTATCCTTTTTACATATCCAAATATAATAATTTTACCAAATTTTAAAACGGAAAGAATATAAAATAATTTGCAGCAAATTCTATGTTTTTTTATTAAAGCTCAAAATAGGTCACAACACATGCACTATTACTTCAACAATTCATAGAAGTTGACATAGCGAAATAGTATCACTTTATGAATTTCATATTTACATCTTCTAGATTAAAAGCTACACCTAAATGTGATCTTGATAGTAACGAGGGTCATCTACACTTTCGAAATGAAAGTAATACATAAACTGAAAGTAATACATAAACTTAATCATACACGAACATTGGCCAATAATTTAAGTACAATTATTTTTCCTTTGTTTAATGACATACCAAGATAAATTTATACCACTGTAAAATTAATGTACAAAAATCATTGGCTTCTACTTATAAAAAGCACATAGATGTAGTTGGTTATGTTTACGCTTTACTTCTTCTATTGTCAAAAACTCTTGGTCCCAACAACAACTTTGATGTAGTGTGCCTAAACCATTTATTGGACCTAATTGTTTACATCCAGAAACACAGCCCGATTGGTTAAGTCCTTGACTTTAAACAATCTGACCGGTTGAGTTGCAAATAGTTTGAACTCACTGTTTTGGCATAGTTCAAGCTAATAGTTATTGTTTTTCCTTCACATAAAACATATATCAGTTTCCGATTGTTATGCAGTATTACACATCTACGTTCATGTTTTAATAAAAACCAAACTAAATACTCATAGCCGACATAGGGATTCAGTTAACAAATGAGATTGGTCGTGTCAGTATATCGTCAATATATATGTTGTATTGCTACCTATAACCATCACACTTTAGAATTATATTACAAAAAAATAAGAATAATGACAGTAATCATTGTTCTAAATATGGAACTACTCTCACTTATGTGGTTGTCAACTTGCTTAACACATAGTCAAATAGTACCATCAATTGTCAGCTTGGATTTTCGTTGCGGTTGCCCTGCACATAATGGTACGGAGATCCTGAATAAATGCCAAGAACATCAAATAAACAAATAACGGAGGATATTTAGCATAAATCATACCTGCAATATTATGCGTGGACACAAAGTTGCTATGAAGGATCACACTTGGCCTTTACCAACTCTGAGATGGTTCTTCTATTCTCGGAAAATAAAATGTATGTGGGTTATTTCCCTTTTCTGTCAGGTAGTGTTAGGTGACTTGGGGTGGGGTGGGGGTGTTCGGCAAAGTACATCCACAATTAGCACAATATGGTACATTCAAATGTTAAAACAACTTTGAGAAGTTTTTGATTACTTTTGGTTAATGGGGAGTTCATTTGTATTTATATTTGTTGAGCTATCAATTGTCTGCTAAGCTGATGGTACTTTTCTGCACTTTGTTTTGCCTTCTGCGCCTCTCTTTGTATCTATTAATGAGGATAAAGCTCCACCAGCTGTTCTTGTGACTTGAGACGATTTAGGTCTCATGACATCAACGTAATTCACCTTTTTACTACATTAATCCACATCAAAACAAAAACAATAGAAATGGAAATAATTTTGTTTAGTAAATACCACATAGTTCAGTCATCAATGAAATCTCTTTATCAAGTTGTTCTTTTTCTTGATTCTGGTCTCCAAAGGATTGATCTCCCCTATTAACTTTCTCAGTAAGTACACACTCTTTCCAACCCCATGTGTATACCTCTCTGATCACTACACATGTGAGGGTATTAAATCCCTAAGACAACGTGTTCAAATACTATGGAAAGAGTATCAGATTATGATGGAACGAGAAACACTGAAATAAAACTCTTTGATAAGTAACATCTTCGTTGCATGATCGACATGCAAGTTGCGGGAAAGCCTGACACAATGAATAGAACTGACAAACATTAATGCATGATGGACACGTCTCAGTTGTACAGGTTGCAGAACAAAAGAATCTAAAGCATGACAAGTCACTTTCAATAGCCACGTATTGGACATGCCAAATTCTGAAAATAATAATGTCACTTTCAATGGACACATGTCATACATGCTATAATTATAATAAGACCGCAGCGTTCATCCAAATCCAAAAGCAATAACTTGAATACAAATCCGCAGAAGAGGTGCGGGTCACCAAGTGGGAAAATTGGGGAAATAAGAAGTACGCATGCCAAGTCTTGCAGGAAATACAAATAAGAATGCGGGATAAGCATCATTCCAAAGTCTGGACAAGAGCTAATAGGTGGAAATTTTAGATTAGAGGGACCCATGATATTTACTATAAATATCAAACTCCAAAACAAAAATAAGGGAGGGAAATTTTTGAAGAATGAATAGGATCATAGGAAAAAGTTTAGGTAAGGGTACTGTGTCAATTAATTATAATCCTAGCTCAATGATTCTTTGATAAATTTTACTTGATGCAAATAACATTTTATCCTTTTGTAACATACAATCATGAATAAAAATCATCCAAATCTTTTACTACCCGTGGATGTAGACACACCGTTGTCGAACCACATTAAATTTCTCTTGTGAAAATTCTTGCTTTATTGTTAACTTGATTTGTTTTCATTATATTTGATTTGATCAATGTTATGTTTCTAATTCATATAGTTGTGATCAAAAAATTAGATTTTTGGGAATCACAATTTGGCGCTAGATACAGGGGGGTAGTAAAGAATTTATTCTACCTGTCCAAATCTTTATCTTGAAAACCTTGAATCTTGTTATCTTAGAAAACCCCTTTTCCTACATATACTATGATTTAAATTGATATTTCAAATTCTGCATGTAGTTTCTCTCCGAACTTTCCAATTGATTTTTATTTCGATTTAACTGTTATGTTCATATACAATACCTTTTTAATTGTTACCTCTCATTTAAATCAATATTTTGATTATTTTAGATGTTCTCTTAAGTATGGGTTTGAAAACTTTGCTCATAAACTTCCACCAAAGTATTATGTTTTAAACAATTTTTCAAAAAGAATTTGGCTTAAAATCAGGGAATTTCTGTGTCTATAATTCAACCATATTTAGTTGCATATGATGTTGTGTCAATTGCTTGTATAAATTAAGAATGTTTTGTAGATGCTTAGTTATGATTTTTATCAAAACAGGAAAAATAAGTTTTGAACTGAACTTCTAAACTTGCTTTCAACTTGTTTGCAAAAAATGATTTGATGAACCTATGAAACCTGATTTAAATTGGAAATTTGTTAGCTTTTATGTGATATGTCAAATTTTAATTAAAGCTAGATTTTTTCTATCAATCAAATTATTTTATATATATATATATATTGCGGATGTTAAAATTTTATGAAGCACATATCTCATTTTCTGAACTTTTATTAGAACATCAACAAAGAAATTTCGACAACAACACTAGATTGAGCAAAGAAGTTATTATAATATTCCAAAAGAAATTAAATAAACGGAGACAGTGCAAACAAAACCATACAAGAACAAGATGTCGATATAAGAAATTTTGGAAATCAAACAATAGAAACTCTTCCATAAAGAGAAATGGTAGAAGAATCCCAAGGACCACAACCCTTGGATGCTCAGACAAACATCTGAATTAACCAATCAATTAACCAACCGCATGAAGAAGAATCACAAGACAGAATTGATCTCATCAATCAATTATTTGAAGAATTGAACGAAATGCGTAAGGATCAAAAAACTTATGCAGAAACAATTGCTCTTCTAACAAAAGAAAATCATATGCTCAGGCATAAAGCCCGACAGGATGCGGAAGCATCTGTTACAAGGTTACAGGGGCGGGAAATAAGTTCAAAAAGATATTCAGAAGCAACGAGGATCAAAAGATCAAAGGGTGATGATAGTTGAACCGACGGATGATACATATGTTTATATAAAAAAAACAGTTTTGATCACCGATATGAGTCCGATAAACTAGATTTTGATGACTCAAGGCCGCAGAACAACAGGTGGAATAAATATTTTGAGGATTTGGAAGAAATGAGAGAGGAAATAAAGACCTTGGAAAATAAACAAGAGGGAGGAAGTCTTGAGGAAGTATTAAAAGAGGCCAGTAGAGCACCATTGGCACCGCACCTTGCGTTTGCATCTATCCCGCACAAATGCAATCTCCCCATCTTTGAATGTTACGATGAACAAAGGACCCGCGGCTCACTTAAAATATTATAACCGTAATATGACCCGCTGGGAGCAAAATGATGTTATCATGTGCCGATATTTTCCCTCAAGTTTGAAAGGATCAACATTAACATGGTACGACAATCTACCAGAAGGATCAATACATTCGTCTGCAGAATTGACCCGAAAATTCTTGGAGACGTACATGTACAATAAACCCGTAAATGCTGGAATGGATAAATTATTTGCCCTTGCGTCTTGGACAGATGAAACTATCCGAGATTACACAAATCGATGGCAGGCAATTTTTCAAGCAATAGGTAATATTAGTCCAGAAATTTCTATTAATTGCTACAAATGGGGAATATCAAACCGCATGATCCCGCTCTTCGTAGATATTCATGGAGAGGATCCAAAAACTGAAGGGGATCTAAGGGTAATTATTGAGAAATATGCAAGGTTATAAGATATATAAAAACAAAATCCAATAGAAGTTTCTCAACATCAAAGAGTTGCAAACAGAACAAGTTTTGTTGAACCCGCAACAAGTTCCGGAAAGCGAATTGCGGGTGAAAACCCATATAATGAATTTAAACGAGGTAGAGCGGATGAGGAAAGAAGGATCAACCGACAATTTAAGGATCGAGTTTTTACTAAGCTCAACACCCCATATTCACAAATTCCAAATACAATTAAGAACATGCAAGATTTTGAATGTCCATGGACGAAAGAAAGGCAACCACCGCATACAGAAAGTTCTAAAGATAATTGTGGATATCATTGTTTTTATGGTCATCCCACAAATATATGCAGGAATTTAAAATTGCAAGTCCAGAAGTTAATTGGTGCGGGATAACTGAAGGAATTCCTTTATTTACCCGATCCTCCACCAAGGCTAAACACAGGGAAAACTGTAAATATTCCGGAGAATAACCGAACCATCAACACGATTTCCTACACATAGTCAAATCAGTTATCTATGAACACATCAATTGATAAGAAGTTGCGTAAAAGAATTGACAATCATGAAGTTTTTAAATTTGCGGGTAGAATGAAAAAAACGTAGGAGGAATGGATGGCTTCCCCATTAACTTTTTCAGTGGGTGAAGTTGATCAAGAAATTGAGACACACAATGATCCGCTGGTTCTCACTTTACCGATGTTTGGATGGAATGTGAAGAAGATCCTCATGGATGAGGGAAGTTCACTTAATGTGTTATTTTATGACACATTCCAAAAAATGGGACTAAAGGAAGATCAACTCACACCCTCTTGTTACACTATTTATGGATTTAATGGGATAGCATCAAAGCCAAAAGGAGAGATTTTACTTGAAATCATGGCGGGACCATTAAGCGTTTAAACCAAATTCAGTGTAGTAGAGGCACCGTCCCCATATAATGCAATCATTGGAAGACATTTGGTTCACCAATTGAAAGGAGTAACCACAACTTATCATCTATATTTGCGATTCCTAACACCACAAGGAGAAATGGAAATAAAGGGGGATCAAAATGTTGCAAGATCTTGCATCCTCATAGAGACACACGTGAATGAGGAACGAATTCAACAACAACAAGATAGAAAGAAAGAACGAAAAATTAAAGCAAAAGAAGATGCAATAAATCAATATTTGATTGAGACTGCGGGTAGAGGATTGGTGAATGAAACAAATGAAAACATTCCATCGGAAGGAAGCATACCAAAAGCTAAGGAAATGAGCAGTATTCCAGAATAGCAATCAAAGGGAGCTCCCACATTTTTAGGAGTTCCCAAATCCACTTTTTAAGCAGTTGAAGAAACCAAGAATGTCAATATAGGAACAGAAGAATCTCCGAGAATAATCAAGATTGGAAATCGTAAATGGAACATGATTTGGTTATCCTACTTAGAGATTATGTAGATATTTTCGCATGGAAAATGGAGGATATGCCAGGCATTGATCCAAGTATCATTCGTCATGAATTACATATACATCCAGGCACCACACCATTTCAGCAACGTATACGCAAAATGGCACCCGAGTATCATTTATCAGTTGAAAAGGAACTAAAGAAACTCATGGATGCGGGATTTATTCGAGAGGTGCGATACCTAAATTGGATATCCAATATGGTAATTGTACTAAAGAAGAATGGAGGAGTAAGGATTTGTATAGACTTCACCAATTTGAATAAGGCATGCCCTAAAGATAGTTAACCGCTTCATAGTATTGATCAATTAGCAGATGCAGTTGAAGGACATAAGGATTTATCTTTCATGGATGGAAATTCAGGGTATAATCAAATTGCTTTAGCCGAAGAATATCAAGAACATACTTCATTTTTTACTTCGCATGGTTTGTACTGCTATACTAGAATGCCATTTGGACTAAGGAATACGGGGGCAACCTATCAGTGGCTGGTAGATGCAATCTTTGAACCATGGATAGGCCGCACCTTGGAAGTCTATGTAGATGATATGTTAATAAAAATTAAACTTTCAAAGGATCATTTACAAGATTAAATAGAAATATTTGAAGCTCTACGTAAATATAAAATAAAAATTAATCCGGATAAATGCATTTTTGGAGTTACATCTGGAAAGTTCTTGGGTTACTTGGTCACAAAAAAGGGGATTGAAGTTGATCCAGCAAAAATACAAGCAATTGTTAATATGTCATCCCCAAAGAATGTAAAAGAAGTACAAAAGTTAAATGGATGTTTAGCTGCACTAAACAGATTCATTGCCAGATCATCAGACAAATGTAAACCATTTTTTGACACACTGAAAAAGAAAAGCAAATTTGTATGGAATGAAAATTGTCAGCAAGACTTTCAAAACATCAAAGCTTATTTCGCCACACTACCTGCATTACAAAAACCTAAATCTGAAGATGTACTGGCCTTGTACATAGATGCAACAGAAGATGCTGTAAATAAGGTATTGATACAAACAAATGAGAAATTGGAGAAACCAGTGTATTATATCAGTAAAACTCTTAATCTTGCATAAAGGAATTACACCAAAATTGAACAATTGATATTAGCACTGGTTTTTGCCATACAGAAATTGCCCACATATTTCCTCACATACTATGTGCGGGTACCAAGTAAAGCTTCGTTAGAATCCGTACTAAAGAATGCGGGGAAGGTAGGGAGAATAGCGAAGTGGAATGCGCAATTGGAGCAATTCCATATCATATTTGAAATACAAACTGCAAAAAAATCGCAAGTCTTGGCAGATTTCCTTGCGGATTTACCATTGGATGGCGACTTTAATATCCAAGTTTTGTCGGGGATAGAAGATGGTGATTCTCAAGATATTATGAGTTCTGTAAAATCCCACAGATGAGAAGTATTTGTTGATGGGGCACGTAATAAAGAAGGAGCATGAATCAGAATTGTGATTAAAACCCCTACAGGAGATCGGATGGTACATGCATTTCGTCTTGAATTCGATGAACACATAAATAATATAGTAGAGTATGAGGCTGTGGTTCATGCCCTTCGGCTCATCATTGAGTTGGGAATAAATGATGTGCGGCTTACAAGTGGTTCACAATTGATAATTCGGTAGGTTGAGTTGAAATATCAAGCGCTTGATGAAGACTTGATAGAATACAAGAATCTTGTTCAAAACTTGGCATCTCAAATTCCAAATATAATTTTTCGACATTTATCCAGAGAAAAAAATCGCCATGTTGATGCATTAGCATTTATTTCTTCAATGATAAAAGATCAAAATACATCGGTAGTCAAAATTGGGCGCATCTATGAGCCATCAATTAAGATATGGGCAGTCGAAAACATGGAAGAGGAAGTAGATGAAGATATTGAAGATGCATCCATTAAAGATGATGCAAACTTTCCACAGAAACCAGAAAAATGAATCATCTGAAGAAGATTGGAGGCTCCCAATACATCAATATTTACAAAGTGGGATATTTCCCGCAGACATTAAAGAGGCGAGAAAAGTGCAATCAAAATATGCAAATTATCAATTGGGATAAAATTTTGTACCACAAGTCTTTTTTGGACTGTTGCTTTGGTGTTTTTCACAAAAAGAAGGACAACGTATTCTCACAGATATTCATTATGGAGATGCGGGAAATCATAGCGGAAGACGATCACTCGCACTGAAAGCAAAGACGCAAGGGTATTACTGGCCATTTATGCACAAAGATGCGGACAATCTGGCAAGAAGGTGCGAAGAATGTCAACGCTTTGCAAAAAAAATTAAAGCTCTCGCAACGGAACTCAATTTTGTACTCAGCCCGTGGCCGTTTGCAAAATGGGGAGTAGATATTGTTGGTCCCTCAGTGGAAGTCACACAAAAAAGAAAATACTTAATCGTAGCAACTGATTATTTTACTAAATGGGTTGAAGCCAAAGCTCTTGCTCGTATTAGAGATACAGATGTTTTTAAGTTTTTATTCGAAGATATAATTTGCAGCTTCGGAATCCCGGTAGCTATAGTCTCGGACAATGGACAACAACTAAAAGGGAAAAATATTGATATGCTTTTTGAAGCATTTAATATCCAAAAGAAAAAGTCCACTCCACTTTATCCCCAAAGTAACAGACAAGCTGAAGCTACAAAAAAAACTATTGCCATGAATCTAAAAAAATACTCTAGATGGACATCATAAACGATGGTGCGAATAGCTTCATAACACTTTATGGGCATATCGCACGACAAGAAGAGAAGCCACTGGAGAATCACCATTTCTTTTCACCTATAAAGCGGAAGCAGTTATTCCAACAGAAATTATTTTACCCACAACAAGGAAAGAAGCGTGGAAAAGAATTTAAACAAGGATCTAATGCTTGAGAAGTTGGATGACTTAGAAGAAAGAAGAGAGTTTACGCTCCAAAAAATGGAGAATTATCAAAGAAGATTGGCAAGAGAATATAATAAAAAAGTAAAGTTGCGGAATTTTGTTGAAGGGAAGTATGTTCTGCGACAAATCCCAGAATACCAAAGAGATAAAAAAACGACAAAATTTGCACCTACATGGGGAGGACCATATGTCATACAAGATATTGCGGGATAGGGCTCGTACCATTTACGGAATATGAATGGAGAAGTCTTACGGCATCCTTGGAACGCACAATATCTCAAAACATATTACCCATAACCAATCAAGCAATCATATAATAATTTGGCTTCATACTAGGTAAAGCAGAACAAATGCAATCTCTCATAGAAAATCCATATAAATGTCTATGAGTGTATGACTATTGGATCTTTCACGAGCAAGAGATGCCTAAGATGACATTAATTATTGTATCAGGTACTATCCATCTCAGGAGGTACTCTTAGGGACCGCATCATTAATTTTCTCCTGGCCAGAGAGAAGTTAGTATGTGACCGTACCCTCAAAGGTAACTCAAGGTACAATAAATGCCTAGCGGTTAATCAATTCACACACTCAATCAAAAAACTAATTATGAATGTATATTTGTTAATTGTATTGCAGGTACAATAATATGAGACAAAAAGGAAGTTTGCCAATACAATTCGGAAGAAGGAAAATATTAAGGAGCAGAAGGATCTACACTAGGAAAAGGGTGTTTAGGGATTTCATTGCGGCTATAAACTTTGGTGAATCCATCAGCTTTAACCCTATCTAGAGTGTTGTTGATCGCTTTAGCAACTCCAACACGAGCTTCAATTTTTAACCAAGAAATTTTAGCTCTTGCGGATTCAAGCTCCTGCTTACACTTATTCACCTCGGCCGCAGACTTTTGGACACTATCCTCCCAATAAAGTTTTCTCCCTTGCTCCGCAGTCAAGTCACGAGTCAAGCTCTCAACTTTTAAGGTTTCCAACTTCCATTTGTCCTTTGCTTCTTTAGTCTTAGAGGATAGAAGCTCAATTTGACATTGTGCTTCATCGGCTTTGACAGTAACAAGCTTCAGTTGTCCTTTGACTTCCCTCCAACTTAGCAGTGGCATCATTAAGCTCTCCTTCATCCCTTTCAGCTCTTGAGGCCTCATCTTTAAATTTTTCCTCAAAACCTGCAACGCAAATAATAGATTAATCGATGCGGAAATAGTATTCAACTTTAAATATGCAATAAAATAGGATACCTCTTACGAGGGATTGAAACTCTTCTAATTCGTGAGCCATTGCATCTTTGGAATCATCGAGGAAGTCATATTCTTTTGAAAGTTTATGATAATTATCAGTAGGATGTTGAAGATCTTGACGATATTGATCTAACTCCGCTTGTTTCGATGAATTATTGTCCTGCAACTGATTTGATTTGTTTGTACACCTTTCCATCTCTTTATGTAAGCGAAAAATATCGCTTTCACGAAGAAGAATGGTCAGATAAGCTGTGGATTTTAGCCTGAGCTTTTGCAAGTGCATTCTCTTTAGCATGAGCATCTGAAGATGAATTATCCATGTCTTTAATAAGTTGCGCCATATAAGAAGAAAGTTGTGAATTATGATGCGACCCGGAACGAGAAAATCCCGCAAGGATATTCTTGCGTTCCACACTGAGCTTGCGATTTTCTTCTTCCAATTTCTCTGATTGTGCCCGCGCTTCAAGAACACAATCTTTAGTCCATGGCAGAGTGACATCATATTCTTTCTTCTTGCGGATATAATCTACATGTAAAAGACGGTGCTTCAATTCTAGATCTTCATACTTTGATTTGGCTTGACTCATCATATCAACCAAATTATTGAATCTTTCCTTGATCTCCATATTTTCTTTATTGATCTTTAATACATGATCTGTCAGACGCCTATTTCTATGTTGCAATCTATTCACGAGGTCTGAATCCCCCGTTGATCTCATAAAGCAATTCAGAAACATGCAAATAAAGTAAGGAAGTTGACATAAGAGAAAAAGTGTCGAACCTTGATTTTGGAGATCTAATAATTGCTGACTGAGTATATCGTTTTCCCGCTTCAAGTCCGCAACATCTTCTTCTGATCTGACTATTTCTCCTCTACTTTCCTGAACTGAGTCTCTATCTTTATGGATCGTCCTTTGAAAAATTTATAAGCCACATATGCGGCGTTTTGACCCTGAGCAAGATGCAATTTACGAAATTAAAGCTATAAGTAAAGATGAAAATAAAATGAGATTTAAGGTCATTAAAATAATAAGAGTACCTGCAAGATAGCTTGTTGCGGGAAAGAGTAAGCTCCACCATCAGCTAGGGAAATCGTCTCCGCAAGATATGAAGGAAGGTTCATGTCGAAAGAATGGCAGACGGGATGGCCTTGGTCCTTTAACCAAGCTTCTTTCACTACTCATACGAAGCGGACCGCATGCATTCCCGTAGACCAGTAACCGCAGAGGTATCTGTCTCCACTAGATGAAATTCGCATGGGACAGATAGCAATTCCTTGGACATGAACCAGCGAAAGGCCTCCTCTTTCTCATCTTCCGCTATTCCTTTACCCTTACCACTGTGCAGGATTTCTTTATTCATATGAACCGCACCAGTGGCAGCTGTGCACTCAACATTACCCTCAATAGAAGCAGCTTCCACCGTAGCATTTCCTGGCTCACCCAGAACTGCGGAATCCTCCTTATCAAATAGACCATCTTCACTTGCAGAAGGCACAAGACGATCATCTTCAAACAAGGGAGAAGAATGGGAGCTAAGGTAGGAGCAGGATCTACGTCCTGGTTTAAAAAACTGTCTGCAACACCTGTAGCTTCCACCGCAGCATTAACCAACTCCGAGGGCTCAAAATTTGTCAGCTGAAGCGGGACATTCTGCTCTTCCTTACTTTTTTCAGGTTCAACAAAGCTATCCTCAATTCTTAACTTTGGTTGACAACGGGGTGAATCACGGATTTCTCCTTCCTCCCTATCAGTGGAAACGCGGGGTGCAACTTTAGCCCTTTTCAGACCCTGTCGACGTACCGCAGAAACTCATTAAACAAGATTCATATGAATCATATAAAGTCATTTGAATAAATCAATACATTTTCTATTGAAGCTGCGGCTTCTTAATACCCGAATCACCTTTCGAACTCCCTTCAGCTTGCGGCTATGAAAAAAGAGGGAAATAATTTTACAATGTTTAAGGCGTTATGTAGAAGAATAGAGAGAGAATTCTACATACCACATCGTCAGACGAGAAAGAAAATCCTTTGAAGTTTAACTGCCAAGGGAAGTATAAATGAAGACGAGATGAAAGGTTGTGGACCACACTTTCTTGAATAAACCCATAAACCCATGGACCTTCAATTATCAGGGGGAGTGCGGTACCACCTGAAGTCATGATCAATACGATTCCTTTCCCGTAAAGGATCCTGTGTCCCAGGAATGACATTCAATTTAGAATTATCAATTTCCCACAGCAGAAGAAATCCTTCGCCACCTCTACGACCTGTTCCGACGCTCCACTTCTTGTAATTTTTCATGGCGATAGCGTCAGCATACGTAGCATGAAATTTATCTACAGTATAATTCTCACGTTCCGCAGGATTGGGAATGTAGCATGAGAAATTTGTTTTTCCCCTGTTGCGCTTACTACATTCATCCAGCACACGCCACCAATTCCCGTTGTATTGGGCAATAGACCGGACCAAACCGTTCTTGGATTTATTTCGGCTCGCAAGAACCTCATACTAGAAAGAATCCCCGCTCTTATACAAAGGAAGCTTCAAGCCCGCATGCAACGCTCTCGCAGTTATTAACATTCTGTTGGTGCTATACTCGAATTTCCTTATCATATCAAGAGTAATCTCATCTCCTTCAGCAGGATCGCAAAATGAAACTTTAAATTGTTGGAGTTGATGCTTCTATTTAAACTCTTCAATATCCATTGACCTAAAACTCAAATTCTCGTTTAAACGCTTACTTTTAGAAGCTGGTCTATTCGCCGCAACAGATATGTCATCAGTTCTTACCAAATCAGAAGGTTGAACTTCTGAAGTACCAGATTCATCTACCACTTTCTGTTTTCTCACAAAGTAGCGAGATGATTTCTTTTCTACATGATGATCATCATGATGAGAAGCACCTCCAGCAACATTACTAACATCTTTTCCAGACATGATGAATTTTACCTACATATGAGAGAACAAGTAAAGATAGATTCACCCTGGTGAAAAACAAGAACAAAACAAAAACCCTTCAAAACAGAAAAAAAAAGCAAGATGATCTTTAAACCTGAATATAAACCAGTAAACAATTTTCTGATCAAGAAAAAAGATTCATGGATTCAATGAAACCATCATAAATCAAAATAAGAACATCATCATCACCATTCACTCCTAAAAGACTCAGTTGAGAAGATTAATAGATAAACATATACATTAAAGGTAGGGATATTACCTGCAACAGAGTGAAGAACAGAAATCAAATCAGATAACTGCATGAAAAGAAGACCTGATCCCAATGCAAGAAATCTTTAATCACGACGTAATCAGCACAAAGTGAATTAATCAAATTACGAGGAATCACTGAAAAGTTCAGTTTCAGAAGAATGAAAAAGAACAAAAACTTTAAGAAGAAAAAGACAGAAGACGAAGAATGAGATGAAAGATGTGACAAGATTAGCATTAAATATGAGAGGATTGAAACTGACGAAACCGTCGAAAAAATAAATTTGAGGAGAGAGGAACTTTATCAGAAACGTGATTTTCTCGAAACCGCCAAAACTGTCAGAAAAGTAAACCTAAACGTGACATGAAAATCGAAAAAGTAATAACTATTTTTCCTTTCTCAAATTTTTACCATATGTAAAAATTCAAAAGAAAAAAGAGGAAAATTATAAGGGTATTAAATCGCTAACACCACGTGTTCAAATACTATGGAAAGAGTATCAAATTATGATGGAACGAGAAACACTGAAACAAAACTTTTTGATAAGTACTGAAACAAACATCTTCGTTGCATGATCGACATGCAAGTTGTGGGAAAGCCTGACACAATGAATAAAACTGACAAACATTAATGCATGATGGACACGTCTCAGTTGTACAGGTTGCGGAACAAAAGAAGCTAAAGCATGACAAGTCACTTTCAATAGCCACGTATTGGACATGCCAAATTCTGAAAATAATAATATCACTTTCAATGGTCACATGTCAGACATGTCATAATTCTAATAAGACCGCAACATTCATCCAAATCCAAAAGCAATAACTTGAATACAGATCCGCAGAAGAGGTGCGGGTCACCAAGCAGGAAAATGGGGGAAATAAGAAGTACGCATGCCAAGTCTTGCATGAAATACAAATAAGAATGCGGGATAAGCATCATTCCAAAGTCTGGATAAGAACTAATAGGTGGAAAGTTTAGATTAGAGGGACCCATGATATTTACTATAAATATCAAACTCCAAAACAAAAATAAGGGAGGGAAAATTTTGAAGAATGAATAGGATCAGAGGAAAAAGTTTAGGTAAGGGTATTGTGTCAATTAATGATAATCCTAGCTCAATGATTCTTTGATAAATTTTACTTGATGCAAATAACATTTTATCCTTTTGGAACATACAATCATGAATAAAAATCATCCAAATCTTTTACTACCCGTGGATATAGACACACCGTTGTCGAACCACGTGATTTCTCTTGTGCAAATTCTTGCTTTATTGTTAACTTAATTTGTTTTCATTATATTTGATTTGATCAATGTTATGTTTCTAATTCATATGGCTGTGATCCAAAGTTTAGATTTTTGATAATTACAACACATTCAGTAAAATGAAGTTTTTATTTTTTTTTGGATACGATCAGCTGGGGTAAAACTGAAGTTACCTTCTTGTTTACAACATCTTCGATATGCAAAAAACAATCAAATTCAACAGCTACAATCAATTCCAACTGTCACCTGAGCCTGAAATACAATGTGCCCATCCAGCTGGAGCTCTGGCATTAGAAAATTCATCTGGAGGTGGAAATGCTTCTGCCTATGGAATTCCTACAATACACAAATGACAAATAATATAGAGAAACTCAATACCAAACGTCATAACAGAGTTCCATTTTGAAAAACAACAGCTAAACATCAAAAGTAGCAACTCGATAAGTAGTAATAAGTATCCCATATTTTCCAGAAGTGACACATCTCTGTCTATAGGATCTCGGTACCTATTACTTCCTTTGTCACTGTAAAAACTTAGAGAGCATTCACCATTCACCACCACCACAGAGAATCTATCGGTGAGAAACACACTTATCTAGCCACTTTATCTGTATGAAACCAAATCATCCAAATCTGCTAAAACTTTCACTCATTATAACATAGACGCAGTTCGTTAAAAACATCTATAACATCGACAATTGTGTGTACATATCTATGCAGTCCATTTCGGCCGAAATGGCCGAAATTTAGGGTTTCGGGGTGAAACCGAAACAAATGAAGGGTTACCGGCGAAACGATATTGTACCGAAAATTTCGTCCGATATTTTCAAAAACCGGTTTTACCCGAATTTTTTTTTGAAATTCCCGAAATGTGTTTCTGTCCGTTGGATGAGATTTTTTTTTTAATCCAACGCTTTAGATTGTTGGAGAGAATTGAAACCTAATCCCTCTCTTCAGTCTTCATTTGTTTCCTCTCTTCAATTTTCACGCTACAGAAATTTTCTCTTCAATTTCTCTTCAATTTTGCTCAAGTTTCCAGCTAGAATTGGTAGAACCTTCGAAGGATTTGAACATTTCTATCGTTTCGGCAGCACCATAAGGAAATCTGTAGTTTACAGACACAAAAATGAAATTAGTTTTGCTTTTCTTAAATTCAATGGTTGTGTCTTAAACTCTTAATACATCGTAGTTCACTTCACATATCAAAGGGTTCTTAGCACCAGAAACAATTACAAGGTATTTTTGTGGTTACGAGGTTTTCTTTATGAAGTTTCTAGGGTAATATTCTGTTCAAGTGATGTCCGTGACACGATCATCGTGGCGCTGTAGTGACTCTTAGATGAGACAGCTGTTAGTAGTGCTTTAAAAGCCTGAAATCAAATAAATACGAATTAGCAATTTTGTCAGATTATTTCCTGTATGGAAAAGGCTCCAATGGTGATGCTCCAAGATGCCAAGAGAAGCTCCAATATTGTATTTAGTATCAATAGGATGTCTAACTGAGTCACCTACATTCTGGTTACATTCTCATGAACAGACTACCAAAGGTTTAGTTGAAACTTGGAACTGTTTGCAATCAACCCAAGTAATTTTAGGATTGATTTATCATGTTCATCACTATGACATAGCCATACCAACATGCCTCTAGAAATAAAATATCCAAATCACTCTGCTCAAAGAGGCTGTGTACATGAAGGTAAGTTTTCTCCATGAACATAGACAGGCTATGGTGGGAAATACTGGTGCTATGAAGGGTGGGTGAATCAAAGATGATATCTTTTTTGCATTTCTTTTGTTTTTTTTTCTTGTTTTTTCATGTATAGTACTTGATAACTTTTCTACATTTCTTTTCTCATCCATTTCCATCTTGTACTTTTTAACTCAAGGTTTCAAAATAAAACTTTAATATGACAGAGTTTTCTAAAGAACTATAAAGTGAAGCTCTTATTTTGGTTGGAAACATAGGCAACTACTCACGGAGGTAGACCCATTTCACAGTTCATCAGTACCAACCTCAAATCCATGCCTTCTTATCTAGTTTATATGCATTTTAAATGACGGTGCATGAGAGATAACATTCTTATCACAAGCTAACTGAATATTCCTACAAAACAGTTACGTGATCAATTTTTCTTCAATATTTAATGTTTATAGATCCTTGTCATACTGAAATGCACATATTTATTCTGTCATTTGCTTACTACCTATTTTGTCATATGTTTTCGTATTTCAGTTGCACACAAAGAAACGAAATTGCTTAACACAACATAAATTGAATGATAGTGTCTTTATCCAATATAACAAGAAATTGTAGTGTCGACACAAAGAAATCCAACAATATAACGATGATGAGAAAGCTCGTGATCCTATTTTTCTGGATGAACAGGATGAAAATGATGAATGGTTGGATCCACAAAATTTGGATGACTTGGGTGTGGAAGGTGATAATGTAACTTTGGATGATTTGCAGGAGATTCTTGGTGAAGTAAGTGGGTCAGTTCGTAGTTCTCGAAGTAAGTCTATTTATCCAACTGACACTGACATTGATGCATATGATACTGATCAATTGATGTTGGACATGGAAAGAGGACTACTTGGTGATGACTGTGATGATATCTATAATGAATCTAATGATTTTGATTAGAATTGTAATATCGTTGTTTAATTAGTACTTTAGACGGTGAACTTTGAAGTTGTTCTTGTTTATCTTGGAGTATGGGCCTAGATGAGATGGGTTAGTTTTCAGTGACAGTTAAAATGTAGTGGAAGCGGAGGTCTGCCGGAATTGGGTCTTTAACTGTAGGTTTAGATGTCTAGACGTATGGTATGGGATAGGGGTCAAACACAATTTTGGTACTAAATAATGTGCCATGTATTATTTAAAACTGATATAGAATAATATTTTTATGCAAATCGATCTGAGAGCTAAAAATTCGGAAAGCAAATTGTGCTCTCAAATCAACCGATTCTAGCCACGCTAATGAAATTCTTGGACCACATGGTAATGTTATCAATATACAAAACCGAAACCCACTGATCATTTTTAAACTAAAGTTGTAAGTATTAAAATCTGATTACTATGATATTAGAAATGTATCAACAGAAGGTTCGTTTTCCAAATACTTCAACATATCTACCACGCTCATTTACTATTTTTACATTTTCAAGAAGAAAAAAAAGCTAATCAGTTTCAACCCATTCAATTATCAATCAAATCCTGCGATAGTTAAACCCATTAATCAAGAAAGAATTTTGATGCTGCAATTATATTTTGGTAGTTGGTCTAATTTTTTGGTCTAACCTAATAAAAACACTTAGAACATTCACGATGGGACGACTAGACTAAAAGAGTCCGCCTGAAACGTAACGGACATGGATTAAAATTTGATCGAGCGGTTGTCTAAACTAGCGTCTGACATTGGGCGCATGTACAAATATACGTCTGTTGAAATTTTGTTTTACGGGCGTACGTCTGTGAAAACGCTTAGTTGGGGCGGACACTGGATGAACGCTCGGTTAACGTCTGATGATAGACGCACGCTTAGCGTCCCGCCCCAGCGACATGAGTGTGTTTAGTCGAACGCCTGATGGGACGTGAAACTAACCATACACCCGTTAACCTCCTACACGTGCAAATGGTTCGTGTGATAATACTCCATCAGGCGGTGCGCTAGACGAGCGGCCGTCCCATCAGACGTTACGCTAGACGAGCGCCCCCCATCAGACGTTACACTAGACGAGCGCCCAAGGATGCTCTCCTTTTTATAAGTATTCTTGATAACATTCTTTTAATTTCTCCATTTGTATGCTCCCACCGTTACAATTTTTTTTTAAGCTCACTCAGCCTTTACCCAATTTCTTTGTTACAATGTTTTTTAAGCTCACTCAGCCTTTACCCAATTTCTTTTTTCCTACCTCTAAAGTTGTCAATCTAGGTATATAGGTTATTACTTATTAAATTATTTTCAAGTGATAAATAATGAAGTTATGTAATTAAGAGCAATATTGATGGATGTAATAGATATAATTTGCCCATTTTTATATCAATTTGCTTTCTTAAGTTAGTGGATTCAGTTTAGGAAGAAGTTTTAATAACTAAACTTCGTCAGTGCTTGATTCTTGAAACTTTATGTAGTCACATACATGACAAGGAAATGACTTAGTTTGTTAAAGAGTATTATGGAGTTATACTTGATCGTAATTTGCATTGAGCGTATGTCTAGTCACATGCCCAAGTCAAACGTTGGTTTGGTTAACGCCTAGAGATCGAGCGTGCATCTGGTCTTACGCTCTGTTGGACGGCATATTGGGTGAACGCCTGATGAAGCGTAACTCTGGTTCATACCCATATCAATGAAGCGTATGCCTAGTTTACACCTTGCACGAGACGAAGAACCAGCGTCACGCCTGGCACGAGACGCACGGCTAGGTTAACGCTCCACTATAATTAGGTTTGATCCAGTTCTGGAATCATTTTTGATCCCAAACAGTAAAAAATTCGAACCAAAACCCAAATTTAATCGACGGACCAAGGACCAAATTTAGATTGGGTCCATCTTTTAGTCGCACCACTGTGGGTGCTCTTACATGCATACAATCAAGATAGATTTTGGAGTTGGTCTAACCCATCAATCAAGATAGATTTTTCGTGTCTATACAATCACTTACCTGTTCATACATAGATACATGTATAATGTTGTGATCAAGAATATATTTTCAGTACTGGCACAATTTAGAATTTAAGAATACTACTGTTGTCACTGATCTAAACGTTTAGAAAGACGCACGCACCTTAAACTTAACAACTTGAGGTTTCCCATCATCGCCGACATCAGCAAAGATGAAAGACGAATCAAGCCAGTCGTCATCATGAAATTCATAATCCCTTTTAATGAGATTTCTATATATATCCCACATACGATCCACATTAGCATGGTGAGCGAGGAACAAAGTATCATTTGTAGCAGTGTGGAAGTTTCCCATATCATGGTGAGGTTTTTCAACAGGTCCAACCCACTTATGCATAGCGCTGTGTAAACGCTCACATGCACCTGCTGTTACTTTTTTCTTCTCTCCAGCCCTAAGTTCTTCCCACATGAGAAGTGATGGCTTTGATAATGAACTGCTACCAAAAACAACATCTTTCAATTCCTTCCAATTATTAGTTATCATTTCTTCAACCTTATCATATAAGGATACTTTCAGAATTTGAATCTGCAAAAGCATACTTGTAGCTCAACAATGCCTCGGAATGAAGGGAGCTACAATTGTTGGCCTTACGAAGGGATATCCCCGTCTTTCCATCAATAGTTGTTGGCCTTACAAATATTTCTGCATATTCGAGCCCTTTTTTTCTGCATATCTGAGAAACACCAAGATCAAAAACTGAAGTGATCAATTGTCAATAATTAACCTTACCCCTTGCATAACTGAGCAAATTAATGATTCTAAGCATTTCAAAGAATAGTATCTTACCTTTCAAAGCAAGAATTCTGGAATTATGATTCATCAAAGCCAAGTCCGCTGTGATAGGCCTCCTTAGTAGCTGATTAGGCATGCTCATTTCAAACTGATTTGCAGAAGAACCCCAAAGTGCAATCTTCAATTTAAAAATTCTAGCACATGTTACATTTTGGAAAACAAATAGTTCTAGTATAATTTATTTGTAAAGGATGATTTAATTTAAAAAAAATCAGTTTTAGAGAAAATTAAAGAAGAGAACAATGATGGAATAATTTCTCAATAAATTGATGTGCAACTGTTGCATAGGTACAATACTACAAATTAGGAAGAACATCTTTAATTTGAATATAAATTGTTAAAGCTCACAATGATTATCACTGGAAAACACAACAACATAAGATGAGTTCAGCGTAATCTAGGGATTTACCTGAGATGGATGGTAGCAACAGAAATCTACAACAATACATCCAAAAATTAAGATCCGACTTGTTCATCGACGAATGCCATATCGACGCTAGAGGCATCGTTGGTAGATATAAGATCCAACTCTTCATATTTTCGTGTAACTCAAACTGTGAGGGGTATGATTTAGATTCGTCAGGAGAAGCGAAACTTTTGGAGCTGTCTTTGAAGGGATGATGGTGATGCCTTTTGTTGACTGTGAAAAATCTGAGATGAAATCTCGAGTTGTTGTTTGTGGGATGCATTTAAAAACAATTACAATTATAATTAGATTGAAAATGACCTATATCTGCAATAGTATTTTCACCGCTAATAAGAACAATTCTAGTAGCATACTGTAACAGTAAGGCACTTACCCACAGAGCTAGAGGAAATAAGAAGATAGTTCTTCACCTCGGAAAGCTGCTTTCTGTAATATTATTAAAGCCATTTCCGCTCCTAATATATGACCACTATTATACCTGCCATTCCACAAAATATTCTGCTGTAAACATCGAATCTAAACAATAATACAAATTCATTGCTTCAAGTAGCGTATAAGTATTTATTCCATCTGGTCTGATTTTGAATTAACCTATGAAGAAATTGTTGAGATCTTTGTAACTCTTAAAGTACATGGACCATTGGAGCTTCCCTAATTGGTCTATGCCTCATCACGCCTTCTATTCTTCTTCAGATTGATTCGAATTAAAAGACGATTTTTTATGAACATATGCAAAATAAGCTCAGATTGATAGATCAAACGAAAGTTGTCTAGCCTTTTTAAACAATTAGGATTTTACAACAAAAAAATCACATCCAGTAAAATCATCAGCTCAAATTCATGCTTCAAAAAAAAAAAACTTAAATTAAAGGTTTAAGTATCTTTTAAGAAAAGTAGGAGATTTTCTAACCCAAATAAAGACTCTTTGTGAATTATTTCAATCTTTCTTTATTTCATTATGAGTTGTTGCTTTAGTGATTGCTGTATCGAGACCTGGGTTTCTGTAAGATGATTTTGAAGATAATATTTCTTAAAAGATAATGTTTTTATCTTTTCTTGGATGATACTGTTTTCTTAAGTTTCAGAAGATGAGTGGTCAGCGGGTTCGCTAATAACAGAACCGTCTGCAATGGGTCTGAAACTGATAATTCATTTTGGTAGGTGCTAGGAAATTTGATAAAAAGGAATACCAAGTAGGCATTGCCGTAAAGCATCAAAGAAAGAAGAACATATAGTTACCTGAATCTTTGACTCAATGGTAAAAGAAAATCAAAAGTCAACCTCTGCAACTAAAATCAGAGAATCAAAACAAAAACCTAAAATGAAAAAGCTAAAAGAAAGAAAAAAAAAAAGACTAATAGTTACCTGAATCTTATACTCATTGTCATCGATGGTATCACAAAACACTGGAGTAAAATTTTGTGATAAATTTGTGCTTGCCATTTCCACAAACACTTAAAGTGTGTTGGGTTTGTTCTCTGAAAATAACCAAAAAAAAAAACATAATGCTAGGAGAGATTTTTCTGAAACCAAAATTGTGAGAGATTTTTATATCTATATTAGGTAATTTTTTTGAAACCAAAATTGTGAGAGATTTTTATATCTATATTAGGTATTATCTGGGCCTACAATCCCGGAGTTGAGCCTGTAGATTAGTCGGTGTTTTATTGGTCGAGTTAAATTAGTCTGGGGTTAGGTATTTCTTAAATTTTTTTAGAAATTAATATTTGGTATTATTGTTAGCCGTTTTAATTAGAAAATTAAGTTAAATTATAAAAACTAATTATATTAGGAAACTTAGTTATGACGAACCTAAAGTTAGTCATGTTTAGGGTTAATCGGTATTTTGTTGACCGGGTTAAATTAGCCAGGGCCTCGGTCCTGGCCATAATCCTAATTTTTTTTAAGAAATTAATATTGATATTTTATATTAAGATTAACCGTTTTTAATTAGGAAATTAAATTAGATTAAAAAATCTTATTATATTTAATACTTGGTCATAACAAACCTAAGGTTAATTAGCTATGTTTAGGATTAATGGTTAGATTGGAGTTAGCTTTATCCTGAGTCATAACATAATCTTTATCGTCCAAAATAATAAAATTTCGGTCGTAGATCTATTATTAAACGAACGGATATATAGTATGATTGAACGGACGGATATATACCTTATAAACCGATCGATCCGCGCCATTGGATGACCACTTCAACAACCAGATATGTAAAGTTCCCCGATGTTTTATTGATCGGATCAAATTAGCCGGGTCGACAACCCGCCGAGCCGCTTAATTTCTTTTATTCCCTTTTCATTTTACTCCTCTTGTGCGTCCCTCTCTTGAATGGGATGTAATCGTCATATACTGCCATTTAGCAAGCATATATAGGGCAATCTAAAGTTACTTGGGTAAATGCAGTGTGGAGTTGGCTAAATGCCTAACCTGTTAGGGAATCATCGTCGTTTTGCCGTATTTGCAATTAGAATTTATTATTTGGCTAGAAAAAGATAGATTAGGTTATCTAACTTTGGTTACAGTTCAAAATGGTAGACATATTCTATATCAATCTATCTCATTAACTAATCAACCCTCATGGTCTCCGCTCACGGATGCATACAGCATACATAACATGTCACCACCGGAAAGAATCATTTAGCTATCAGACATCAGCTATGTAGTAGGCTTGCATCGATGTGTCGTGAAGTTCCAGAAAACTTTTGTTCCTCTTTTAAGATTTTTAGCTGTTCCGAGATTATTTATGTAAGTTAAGAACCCACTTTACTCTTCATGTCTTGAATCGGGGTACGGTATGATCATCCATCTCAATTTCCTTCAGTGCTCAATCACTAATGATGTCTGTATACATTACTTCAAAACTAAATTAGATCTAATGTGAACGGTTATAGGTTTACCATTAGCATCTTCATATACGTTGGTCGTTGAATGCTGAATCACTAATAATATCCATATATACGTCGGAATTTAATTTGATCGAATGTGAACAGTCATAGTTAATGCACT
>JAJJMC010009453.1:826257-884707 GCA_023531435.1 Papaver californicum | reverse complement strand
AAAATTTAATTTAGTTTTAAATTCTTTTAAGGAAATAATTTAAAATATATTCTGTTTAAAAAGATAAGTCTTGGTTAGCCCTCAGCCGCAGCCGCAGCCACGCCCACACCCGCAACCACAACTACAACCGCAGCTGCAGCCACACCCGCAGCCGCAACCGCAGCCGCAACTGCAACCGCATCCACACCGGCACCCGTTGCTGCAGCCGCAAGCGCAAGTGCACCTGCACCCGAGCTCGAGCCCGACCGACCGGACGGACGCGGCGGCGTGCATGCGTGCTTCGGTGCGAAGCACCGCGCGTGTGTGAAAATTATGTTTGCACCAACTAGCCTATTGCCTTGGTCCTCAACCACAAAATAGTCTAAACCCCTAAGGGCCCTCCCTTAGATGCAACTTTTTAGGTAATAAGGAGATGAATCATCTTTAGTTTCTCCAATGTAGGACTAAAGGTTCATTCACAAAAGTGAAAATGATCTAGTTTCCTTAGTGACCCCTTGGTCCTAAGATCTATTCCCACCAAGACCAAAAAATAATAAGTTCATTTTCTCCAACAATCCCCCACATGAATGAAAACCCGATGATAATCAGAAATCAGAAAGCGAGAAATACCACTATAGGCAATAAGTGTCCATAAGGGCTTGAACCTTTTCTTAGTGAGAAATTACTGGAACTAGTTGATGGACAGTGAACGCGATGTCTTGAACTGCCATCGTTTGGTGTAGTTCATCAATAACTTCCACGCGTGATATCACTCTAGGTGTTGTCAAGTTCGTGCCGTTGTGTCCATTTTGGCCCTGGACGTATCCCGATTCTCAGAATGCTCTAGAGAATCAGCTCAATCATAGGAAGCGGCCCACTTCCTCATTCAGATAGGTGAGTTCTATCAAGAGTGTTTATTGCTACACCCCACTTCAACCTTAAATTAAAACTATAAAACTCACTAAGACTTATTAAAAAGTCATCCTTCACATGCAGTCACACTATCACGTCTACACCATAGGGAAGGGACATAGAATGGGATTCTCTGATAGTGTTTCCTTTAACCCACCACAAATTAGTTGTCTCATTCAAAACCTTGATATTGGGATCTCCAGTCAGCAAGGTTGAGTATCCTTCATGGAAAGTTTATTTAATGAGCTTAAGCCCCATCCCCCTCGATGCATTACTAACTATCTCCTTGGACAAACCTTTCATCAAAGGGTCCCGATATTCTCCTTAGACCTCACAAAGTCAACAGAAATAACGCCAGTTGAGATTAGTTGTTTTAGGGAATTATGTCTTCTACGAATGTGTATAGACTTCCCATTATAGTTGTTGTTTTTAGCATTAGTCATTGCAGCTTGACTATCACAATGTATAGATATAGCTGCCATAGGCCTATGCCAAAGAGGAATGTCTTCTAAAAAGAATCTTAGTCATGCGGATTCCTCTCCTTCTTTATCTAACGCAATAAACTCCGATTTCATAGTGGATCGAGCTATACATGTCTGTTTGGAACTCTTCCAAGATACAAACCCACATGCTAGAGTGAACACATATTCACTCGTAGACTTAGACTCCTCTGAGTCTGATATCCAGTTTGTATCACAAAATCCTTCAAGGACCGCAGGGTATCTCTCATAATTTAAACAAAAGTTCAAAGTGTACTTCAAGTACCTTAACACTCTAATAAGTGCATCCCAATGGTCCTGCCCTGGATTACAGGTATACCTACTTAACCTACTCACAACATAAGCAATGTCTGGTCTCGTACAATTCATCAAATACATCAGACTTCTTATAACACGTGAGTATTCAAGTTGTGAAACTCCATTACCCTTATTCTTTTTGAGTCTACAACAAGGATCTAAGGAGTACAAGCAGGTTTACTATCAAACTGATTATATTTTTTAAGCACAGATTCAACATAATGAGATTGACTAAGACTATATCCATTAGAATTTCTTCTAATCTTCATCCCTAAGATCACATTAGCGGGGCCTAAGTCTTTCATGTCAAAGTTCTCATTTAGCATGTTCTTTGTGGAATTTACATCCATGTTTGTACCAAGTGTAAGCATATCATCAACATACAAGCATACAATCACACATGCAATATTCACAAGTTTAGTATAAACACACTTGTCAGATTCATTGATTTTAAAACCACTAGAAATCATTACATGATCAAATTTTTCATGCCACTGTTTAGGTGCTTGTTTCAAACCATACAAAGATTTTTTTCAGTTTACAAACTTTGTTTTCACAACCTTTCACTACAAATCCCTCAGGTTGGTCCATATAAATTTCTTCATCTAATTCACCATTTAGAAAAGCTGTTTTTACATCGATTTGATGTATCTCTAAGTTATGAATGGAAGCAATAGCAATTAAAATCCTAATAGAAGTAATTCTCGTAACAGGTGAATAAGTATCAAAGAAATCTACACCTTCTATCTGTTTATAGCCTTTAACTGCTAATCTAGCTTTGGATTTTTCCACAGTTCCATCTACCTTACGTTTCCTTTTGAAGATCCATTTACAACTTATGGGTTTACACCCTACAGGTAAATCTACAATCTCCCAAGTACCATTCTGTATAATTGAATCCATTTCGCTAATGGCGGACTCTTTCCACCATGGAGCTTCAAAAGAAGTCATGGCTTCTCTATAAGTCTGTGGATCAGTCTTAGCTAAGCATGTTATAAAGTCTGGCCAAAAAGATTTCAGTTCTAAGTCTTTTACCTCTTCTAGGCTCAAATTCAAATTCATCTTCCTCTAAAGGTAATGTCTGACTAGTGGAAGGGATATCTAGGGGATCAACACATATCATGCGAGAATCATATTTCAATGGAAAAACATTTTCAAAGAACACAACATCCCTAGATTCCATAATTGTATTCACACCAATTTCAGAAATTTCAGAACTTACAACCATAAATATATATGCAGTAAGAAGGTTGTCTAGCTTTCCATAACTCATATGGAGTTTTGTCTGATCCTTTAAAGGGTACTCTGTTCAAGACATAGCAAACTGAGAGGACGCAAGTTTGCAGGTAATCCTGAACTAGTTAACATGGCATTCATCATCTCCTTAAGGGTTCGGTTCTTCCGTTCAACCACACCATTAGATTGTGGTGAATAAGGAGGGGCTACTTCGTGTATAATGTCGTATTCTATGCAAAAATCTCCTATAGGAATTACATACTCACCACCACGGTCAGACCTAACAGTTTTAATGGTAGCACTCATTTGGTTTTCAACTTCTAGTTTATATCTTAAAGGCTTCTAAGGAATCATCCTTACCTTTAAGTAAATATATGTGACAGTACCTCGTACAATCATCTATAAAAGTGACAAACCATTTCTTACCACCTCTAGTTTGAACTGATTTCATGTCGACTAGGTCTGAATGAATTAATTCTAAGGGTTTAGAATTTCTCTGAATATTTTTTCTAAAAGGTTTTTTTAGCATATTTTGATTCTACACATACTTCACATTTATGTTCATTATCCAAACTAAATTTGGGTATGCAGCCTATACTAGCCAGTTTAAGCATTGATTTATAGTTTACATTTCCAAGTTTAGCATGCCAAACATTCAATGACACACAAACATAAGTAGAAGAATCAGTTTTATTCATTCATCAGAGGTTACATTAAGTTTGTAGAGACCCTCAGTCTTTTAACCCTTTCCTACATAATCCTTACCCTTAGTGAAAATAACTTTCCCAGACTCAAAAACAAGTTTAAAACCCTTATCATCTAAAATACCACAAGATACAAGATTTTTGCAGATGTCCGGAACATGAAGAACTTCATTAAATGTGAGAGTTTTTCCAGAAGTGAGTTTTATCCCAACTTTGCCTTTTCCCGCAACCTGTGCTGCAGATGAGTTACCCCTGTAGAGTTTCTCACCTTCCCCTACCTTCTGATAGGAGGTGAATATATTTTTGTTTCTAAAGACATGCTTGGTAGCACCAGAGTCTACCCACCAGTCTCTCACATTGGTTACCAAATTGACTTCAGACACCGTGCCAGAAAACTCGGTTTTGTTGTTTTCAACCAAATTTGCATTGTTTTTCTTATTATTGAAGTCCTTACGTTTTCTACAGTGCATTGTCATATGGCAAGGAGTTCCGCAAACATAACAGGCACCTTTAATTTTACCAATGCCAGATTTGGGTTTTTGAAACATACCTTTCTTGTGATGACCAGGCTTAGGGTTGCGTTTGCTGATGTTGCCCTTTTCAGTATTGGAAGAATTGTGTTCAATTACATGAGCCTTGTTGGAAAATGTCCCTTGCCGAAGATAAGTTCTTGTCTTTGGAACACAGTAATTTTTCTACTTAAATCTTCTTACGCAAATCAACCATACTGACTTCACCAGTTTCATGTCTCAATCTTCGTTTGTATTCAGACCAGGAAGACGGTAATTTCTCAATCACAGCAGACACTTGAAACGTTTCATCTATCATCATACCTTCAGCAAGAATTTCATTGATAATACGCTAAAGTTCAAGGAATTGATCAACCACATATTTTTCATTTGACATTTTTTATTCCAGGAAACTGGCTACCAAAAACTTCTTACTTCCAGCAGTTTCAGCCTCGTATTTTACTTCTAAAGCATCCCATAAATCAAAAGCAGAAAAGTGGTCTTTTACATTATAAAAATCATATAATGCATCTTCTAAACAGTTCACAATATGATTTTTTGCCATATAGTTCTGTCTAACCCAACTTTCCAACTCCCTTTCTTTTCCAGCGTCATTCAAAGTCTCATCAAAGGATTTCAGAACTAATTATCTAGCATATGGAAACTCAGAAAGAACAACATCTTGGATTGCCATTTTTTGAAATCTTTGCCACTTAATTTTTCTGGTCTGTCAACATCATTTTTACCCGTTGTTACAGAAGAAGTAATATTGTGTTAAGATTGTTGGATCTGCAACCATAAAAAATGCTAAACAAAAGAAGATGTTAAGGTTAAGAAATCACTGAATTGATATCACAAAATGGACAGAGCCCCTGCTCAGCAAATTGTCCTTAACACAATAGTCCGCGGGTACTCCTCAAGAATGAGAGATGCTATACACCCACAGCGGAGATGTGTCTAGGATATAAATGCCCGTTATGACTTGTCTAAGCACTATACAAATCACCCTCAAGAACTTAACAACAAGATAGATGTGGAAGGGAAATAAACCAGCAGTGTGCTAAACAAAGCAAGAAGAGGGGAAAAGAAGACAGGATAATAGCTGTTTCTGGAGTAAGTTGAAATGAAGAAATTCGTTTTTCTTTTGTAGGTAGAAGAAGAGAATAGCTTTAATGACAATCAATTCCGTACATAATAAGTTCATTTTCCCCTCCTTATTAGTTTCCTTAGTGACCCCTTGGTCTTAAGATCCATTCCCACCAAGACCAAAACATAATAAGTTCATTTTCTCCAACACAACTTCACCTGGCGGAACCACGGTCGAAACAAAGTTGCTTTCAAACTCATCCTTATCAAGGCTATGCAATGAATAAGACACAGTTGCATGAGAACATACATAAAACAATTTCAGATTTAACCAAGGTCAAAAAGTTATCACAGGGGAATCATCTGCATACCTTCAGATCTTGTGTTGGTTTTCTAGATTCCATCTCCTCTTCCTTTAACCTCAGAATTGCAGTCTCCAGGCTTCAAAAGAAGGAAATGAGGATCAATCAACTAACGAACGAAGAGCATAAGGAAATTAATAATGAATTATGGTTATACCTTTCGTGGGGCACCTTCAACCTTTCCCCTTTTATTGAGGGAAGACTGCATCCATAGAGTTAATTATTTCTAGCCCAGCCAATAACTTTTTCAGCTTATGGATCGTCAAATGATGAGTAACACATGTTAGTAAATGTACAATTAAGCACATCTACAGTGGATTAAGTAATTTACAGAAATCATCAAGCAATTAGAAAGAACATGCTCATTGCAAAGAACAAACGAAGAAATACATACATATATATACCCATAAATTCTTTCATGGCGCAATTCCTACTAGGGTCAGTCAATTCTGCTACCTATCTTATATTTCCTAAGCAAAGGGGTGTCAGCATATTTCTGAGATCAAAGTGTTGCAAAATGATTAATGTAATATGTATTGGCGCATATCCTGAATAATGCCCAATCCACCGAGACCTTGGTAAGTAATATCTAACCTAATTTACAATTGGCAATTCCAAGGAGAAAAAATGGCAAGGTCAATAACTATAGACAAGAAGAGAACATACTATAAATTTATATTCATGTGAAGTAGTTCAAGACAACAAAATGCAAGTACATAAGTTTATTCGGCCAAGATAGTCCACCTACATACGCACTTTATGATTAAATCAGGAGGATTATGCCATTAAGACGAAATTTTAAGCTATCACAATAGTACTTTACAAATAAGCTAATGATGCACCTCATTTAGATAACAACATTTCATGAGTTATTTAGATTTCTTACTCTTTTGAGTCAAGATCAAGCCATCAATATTTACATGCAAAAGCTATGCACATGATAATTATGCTCCTTTATTACATGCATGGAATAAATGTACATGAAATGAACTGAACATATCAAAGTTGTTCACTAGCCCTGAAACCTTAAAAGCAAAATAAAACAAGCAAACAAGAAAAAGAATAAATGACGTACCAATTTTGCAAGATTAATACTAGGGATTACCATTGTCTGTCAAACACCAAAGAGATAAGAATTAAAAAATAATGGACTAGTGTCCAAATATGTCCAAACGCCATACTGATAAATATCAACATAAAAAGAAAAAAGAAAAGAAAAATCCATACAAATAAATACTCAAACACTTCTTCTTCATTTTCCATGAAACTTGTTAATACCCACACCCGAAATTATTCCACCAAGTAACAAAAACAAGAACAAAAATAAAACAAAGAACCAATTCTATAATAAAAAACACTTGAAATTAGCATTAACAAACCATGATAAGACCATGATAGATGGGTGGGAACACACTAAAAACATCAAATACCCAACAAGAACTTCTATCTAAATAGAAACCCTAACAAATACATCAAAAATTGAAAACTTCAATTATGCAAATCAACATCAATTGGCTTCGAATTTGTAAGAAAAATTAAACCCAGCAATGAAACATCACCTGATCAAGAACCTCATGCAGATCAATTGAAATGATTTGTTATATTTATTTTTCAATTTGCATCCTATTGTAGATAAATCGAAGTAATCTGTTGCTCATCTCTATAATTGAAACCCTAGATAAGAAATATAAATACCGGATCTAGGGTTTCTACTGTAAAAATTAAACAAGAGGGTTATAAAAAAAACCGATCTAAGAAAAAGAAGAAGGTAGATAGTGGCACTGGTATCAGTGAGATGGTGATGGTGGTGCTCGAGCAGAAGGAAGAGAAGAAGAAGGATGAGAAAAAGACAAGGTTGCTCTGCTCGCTCGAGGAAGAAGGAAAAAGGAACAAAAGATGAAAAAATAATTGTGGTTGTGTGGGGGAGTTAGGGTTAGATAAGTTAGATAATAGGGTGAAAAAATCTCCAAGTTTTCTTAGCCGTCACTAAATTTGGGCGGAAAAAAATAAAAAAGTATTACCTTGCACACGCACATCTTGCACGATTCTATCTCAATTGTTGCTAATAGAAACACCTTCTGGGCCGTTACGAAATTAGTAACATCACTATGGTGTTACTAAATTTTAGTAACTGAAATTTTTGGCTGCGAATTAGTAACTACCATATTACCATTACTAATTTAAGTTACTAGTATACAAATTTGGTGTAGTGAATACCCCAATGAGAATCCCCCATGTTGTATTTGATATCTCGTGGAAATAGTGGAGTTATAAACCACTATGGTTCTGACTAAGTAAACTCAAGTCAAATGACTTGCTAAGTCAGTGAGGTAAGTTGTGCGACTCACTTGATTGATAGCCAGACTGATTAGTATCGAGTCTGAGAATTTTAGTGGTCATGTACTTATTTGAAAGTAACATGGCATACTTAATAGCTAAGTATTAGATTAGAATCGACTTATCTTAAGTCTGAGAGGCCTTTGATGCCAAATGTTGTAGAGGGCTCCTCAAGCAAGGAGACATGCTGGAATTCATATAAGACTCAATGGATGATTTATATTGAGAAGAAAGGCGTATTTCTGAGGAAAGTAACTAGAAAAACTAACACTAGCTACTTAGCGCAAATAATAATGTGCTAATTCTTTTAGTACAAAAGGATAATATGATAACATTTCAGGAATAAGACCAACATGCATAACCTCTAGTAAATATCAATTGTACTAGGGTTGGAAAACTAGTACCAAAAAGGTTTGGAGTTAGCACTTCAATAGTATAGTTAGCACTGAGATTAATGTACTTGTGGCTAAGTCGCTAAACACGAATGTGTAAGGCCAAGAGGCGTACTAGCCATGTATGTTATCAAGAGACGTTCTTGGCATGGCTAGAGGCGCATGAGAGACAAGGGTGTTGGAGTTGGTAGCGACGTATAATTGCTAGGGATAAGGCACCAAGAAGCTAGCTAGGAATAAAATAGCCTTGGAGGCACATCGGCCTTGACGCTGAGAATGCAAGGGACGCGTAGAAGCTAGGCATGAACATCTCGTCTAAGCAAGGGAGTCACGGCCAAGCAACAGAGTCACATCCAAGGGCGTCAAGGCCAAGGGCAAGGGCGTCACGAGATAAGGCATGGGCGTCATGATCCAAGGGCGTCACAGAGCCTAGGGTTTCACAAAGCCAAGGGCGTCACGATCCAGACAAGGGCGTCACAAGCCAGGCAAGGGAGTTATGAGCCAAGGGATAACACTTTTGTTGCTAGAATTAGGGTTAGCACATTGGTGCTAGGATTTAGGTGCCAATCTGACAATACGTGGGCTAAGGCCTTATAAGGATAAAATGTACTAGCTAAGACCATTTTCGGTTAGTTAGCACCACGAAAGTTAGCGCTATTGTGGCTAACTAGTGCCAATGCGATGCTAAGCCGAATGGATGGTGGTCTCTTAGCGTTAATATGAGAAAAGACTAGTGTTAGCCTAACTGAGAGGTTCAATGCATCTTTTATGACATTGCTTCTCGACTATGGCGTGTCAGAGAGAGTGGCGCATTATTTATGGCTTATATTCAAGCAAAGTGCTAAAGTAACATATTTAGGCTCAAAAGAGCAATTTGAGGTGCATTCGTTGCGAATGAAGCGTTAAGCTATAATGTATCTCAGGGTTTAAGCATTGGTTATTCCCGAGTTAAATAGATGTTGCTGGAACATCAATGCTCATTCGATGCAAGTTCAAAGAATTCAGTCGTGGAATTTATACGACTAGAGACTAGTTCAATATAGCATGGATATTATGAGTATTGGTAAGGCTACAAGTCCAATTTAGAATATTTAGATAGAATCTTTGCTTTAAGTTCGCTTGCAGAATATAAATAAAAGTATAATATTCTATATTAAGCATATGCGCATAAATATGCACATATATGTTCTTGTTGCTTAGTAGAGGGTAATGTTACATTTCTATCCCTTGTCAAAAACTCACCATCTACATTAAGTCCACTGCTTAGTGAGGTTGCAAAGTAAGCACTGGATGGTGACAATATGCTTTCAATAATTATATATGCATAATTCAATTATTTGTTTTCAAGAATAGAGAAAGATATACTTAGCTTCTGGGATATTGATATGTGCATCCCTTATCGCTAAATTTGGTTGGAGATAGTAGGTGCTCTTGTCCCTTCTTGGAATATTATCTACCACGAGCGGGAAAGACCAAAGTTGACGCAGCCAAGAAAAAGGCAACCTTGCGCCACTTTTCTCTCTCTTTTCTTTGGTTTCCTAATTTGACAAGGACTCCTCAAGTTGGCACCTATATATATATATTTCCTCCATTTTTTTTCTTTTCTTCTTTACGTGACTTCCTCTTCTTTTTTTCTTCTGTATATTTTTTTTTATGGCGTGACAAGAGTTGATCGGTCCTCCAAGTTCAAGGCATTAACAAGTTGGGAATTTTGATCTTGAGCAAGCGCCATGGACGACCAAACAAAGAAGGTAGGCATCTTCTTTCTTTCCCTATTTTTTTTAACGCCATTATGGATTTTCTTTGCAAACCCTAGTTTTTTTTAGGGTTATACATATTCTTGAAGGTCATGAGCTTTTAGAAAATTAGGGTTTCAATCTACTTTTGATATATGGAGCATTTGAATATATTACAGATGATTAATGAATATAAAAATGATGTTGGCACATCTTATGGTCAGAACAAAAAAGAACTTTTTGATGCTATATTTTTGGTGTAAAGTGATGTTGAGTGACCCTTCAATGGTTAATGTTTTGAAATAAGCTGGAATATTTCATGCCATAAGGATGTGTGGTCATCTATAGGTCTTCAAGGATATTGAAGGTCTTTTGACTTTTGTTTCACGTTGGTGTGGACCAACTCATACTGCTATATGTTCCTGGGAAAAATAAACAATTACTCAGGGGGGCGTAGTTAGTTTGTTGCAGCTTCCAGTTTCTGGGAATCTTCCTATCGAGAATTCCGCTAAAGAGAAACAAATGATCACAACTTTGGAGAGGAAGATAAAGGAAATACAATAAGTTAGAGGCCTAAATAGTGTATATTATGTGAATGGATTAATCATTGGTGGAATGGTGAGGAAGATGCCGATGATCCCTCTCTTAGTGACCCTCTGACCATTGCAGCATTTCTGACACTCTGGTTATCTAGGGACTGATAGGTGCATTATTTGCATTATTTGGATACTCTAATTCATTGATTTCTTGTTAGTTTTCATATCGTTATGTTTTGATTTTGTTTGTTTATGAGTTTCTTAGGAGTTTTGAAGTGGATTCATTCAAAGAAGAAGAAAGGAGTTCATTACGATACGAAATGAACAAGGAAGTTAAGTTCTTCCAATGGAGAAGGGCCAAAGACCAAATTCAAATCATTCAAATCCATGATTTCTTGATACCATTTTGAATACAACGAGAATACGAAGCTAACACCAAAAGAATGAGGTCATTCGGAGTTCGTATGAGGAAGTTATGAGCAAAACAACCGAAAGAAAATAGTGAAACACTCAGCAAAATAATCGGGAGATAACAAGGGAAATTTATCTACCGATTATAGGAAGTTTCGGGTATAGAAACACTTCGTTTTTAAGCTCCAAAAATTGGTAGATAACATGAAAATCGAGTCTACCGATTATGACAAGTTTTGGACACAAGAAGTCATATTTTGAGCTCTTACAATCGGTAGATAAGGAGGGTGTCGTGACTACCGATCATGACTCGACGGGAGCCACTTCTAAGACACGTTTTTGACTTCTAAATCAAGGTATCATGGTCCCATTAGGACTCTAACACCTAGATATGATGAAGACTATATAAGAAGACTTCCATAACCCTAAGGAGAAACTTTTTGACACTTGAAAACACAAGGAGAACAAGAAGCTGGGCTTGGAGTGGCGATTGAATATCACGATTTCTAGGTTTGCTTTACTTGTTTTCTTAACTATTTTCCATGGATTTTGAGAAATCCATGATGAACTAAACTTTTCTTATTGGTTAGAGATGTACTCCTAAGTTGGAAAACATGTTCATTAATTGAAGTATTCATTCTCATATGTTCATAATCTCTTCAATATCGCTTATGTTCTACCGTTTATAACGCCTTGTATGATGGATTGCTTGTTTGTTTAAGTCGCGAATTAGATGAGCATACATTGACATATATAACTAAACTAGGGTTTGAGATCCGGAATTTTCAAAAGATCCTTGTTACAAGTAGCATAATATAGTTTTTAATGACGGGATGTTACCATGCAATTATGTGTAGAAGCGTGACCTAGGTTAAATCTGTGTGGCTCTTGCGCCAGATTGCTTAGAATAACCTCAACTCACAAAGACCATTGATTTCATTGGGTTAAACTTGAGTGTCTCTTGTGCCAAGTTATTCGTTGAAAAAGATTCAAAGAGTGGCTCTTGCGCCTTTGATGATAATATGAGTTTTGCCGGAGTAAGCCTGTGATAGGATGCTTTAGGGTTATTGATATTGAGAGTGCATGGATGTTGAGTATGATTTAGTTGATAACATGTTGGAATATGGAAGATAAACTCTCTAACCAGTATTCTTTATCTCTGATATTCGTTTTAATCTATTTGTTTTAGTATAATTTAGTTATAATCACAACCAAAACCCCCTGTTTACATAAGTAATCGAAAGTAATTAACAATCACCTTCCTCTCTGTGGGAACGAATTTTTTCTTATTACTATACTCTAATCTATATTAGTGAAGTAAGAACTTGAATTAATTTTGCTTGGCTGACAATCGACCAAATTTTGGTGCCGTTGCCGGGGAGGCATAACTTATTTTGTTTTTGATTTCTTATTTCTAGGTTTTAACTTAGTTTCAAGAATTATTTTTCAGTTAGTATTTCTTTCGTGAATGCTTAGAGAGGGTAGACCAAGTCCAATTGGTATACGACTTCGATAAGGCACTTTACTAAAAAAATTCGTTCGAGCAGTGAACACTCCACTTCCTCCAAGTATATCATCAAGTGAATTCACATATTCAGACATAGAGGAAGAACAAGAAACAATGGGTAATACAAATCGTACACTCAAATACTTAGCTTCTCACAAGTTAGTTACGCAACAGTGGTGTATTCAGACGATATCTATATTCGAGATCAAGCCAGGGTTGATTCGAGAACTCCCTAAGTTTCATGGAATGACTAATGAAGGTCCAAATAAACATTTGATGGATTTCCATAACATAGTCAGGGCCATGATACCAGCAAAGACTGATGTTGATGGAGTCATGTTACGAGTTTTTTCATTCTCCCTGATGGATACTGCTAAAGAATGGTTATACTATTTACCTTCTGGTAGTGTCACAACTTGGAATGGTCTGAAGAAACTATTTTTAGAGAGATTCTTTCCTGCATTAAAGGTGACTCAAATTCGTGAAGAGATTTGTGTCATTAAGCAGATGGCAGGAGAGACATTGTATGAATGCTCGGAATGTTATAAGAGATTGGTGGATAGCTTCCCACATCATAAATTCAGTGATTTATTGATCATCCAGTACTTCTATGAGGGTCTTCAAGCAAGTGACATAAATCTTTTCGACACTGCAGGTGGTGGGGCATTAGTGAACAAAATAATAGCTCAAGCTAGAGAGTTAATTGAGACATGGCAGCAAATTCTCAACAATTCTCAAGTCGTGGGTCAGAACCACTCGTTAGGAGAGTTAATTAGGTTACTTCTTCACCGCATTTAGAGCATAGAATTGGTAATATGGAGAATATGATGCAACAAATGGCAGCAGTGATCATCCCCTCTTGTGAAGAAGAAGAAGAGACAACGGTATGATCCTTATTCCAACACTTATAATCCAGGATGGAGAGATCATCCAAATTTCAGTTATGCGAACAAGCAAGCTGCAGCTCCAGGGACGGTTTTCAATTATCCAAATGGGTTCCAACAGCAAGTACAACCTCCACAACAAGCTCAAAACTCAGAATCATCGGAGATACTCTCCATGATGAAGAATATGACGACGTTGATGCAGAAAAATCAGCAGACAACTGATAGTGTGATAAAAGAGCTACAAACTCAGATGAGCACGATGGCCGGTAGAATGAATCATCTGGATACACAGAATAGTGGGAAACTACCTTCTCAACCTATCAATCCAAGAGAAAATGTCAATGCCGTGACATTGAGAAGTGGTACACAAGCTGTGCAACCAGAGGAAGCTGAGAAAAATAAAGACCCTAAGGGGCCGGTTTTGTAGAAAGAAATTATGACTCTGCCCAAACCGATGAGGTACCTAAAGAAAACTCTAAACCTAATATTTCTACTTATGTTCCTCCTTTACCTTTTCCTCGCAGGTTTGCTAACTCGAAAAAGGCGGAACAATATAAGGATATCTTAGACATTTTTAAGAAGATTCATGTGAATATTCCACTCATAGATGCGATTAAACAAGTCCCTAAATATGCGAGAATTCTAAAGGACTTGTGCATCAATAAACAAAGATTAACCGATAATGAACTAATGAGAGTAGGGGAGAATGCTTTGGCTATCTTGCAAAAGAAACTCCCGCTCAAATGTAAAGATCCCGGTAGTTTTGATATTCCTATTGTGATTGGTAACACAACGTTTAATAAGGCTATGCTTGATTTATGAGCATCAGTAAATGTTATGCCTGTATCTATATATGAATCTCTTAATTTAGGAACTTTGAAAGAAACTGGAATTGTTTTACAATTAGATGATCGTTCTAATATATATCCTAGAGGTATTGTTGAAGATGTGCTTGTGCGGGTTAATCAGCTAGTCTTTCCAGCAGATTTCTACGTACTGGAGATGACAGATGGATCAACTGATTCGTCTATACCCTTGCTACTGGGACATCCATTCATGCGAACGGCGAGAACAAAAATTAACGTCTATA
Organism: Papaver californicum; assembly: GCA_023531435.1. Classification (NCBI taxonomy): domain Eukaryota; kingdom Viridiplantae; phylum Streptophyta; class Magnoliopsida; order Ranunculales; family Papaveraceae; genus Papaver; species Papaver californicum. The sequence goes on along the minus strand of JAJJMC010009453.1, from coordinate 870,226 downwards.
TTGGGACATTGATAATGGAATTTGATGGATAAATAATACGTTTCAACATTTATGAGGCGATGCGATATCCTAGTGATGTCCATTCTTGTTTTTCCATTGATGTTATTGACTCTTTATCTCAAAAAATCTTTAATTTAGGGAGTAATGATCCATTGGATACTATTATCACGAGGAGTGTGTGGGTTTTAAAGACCTTACGGATCCAAGAACCGAGATTAAATTAGGGGATGAATTTGAGGAAGCTATTGGTGAGATCAATTCGTTGCAACAATGCCCACCAACTCATGATATTTCATTTATCTCTTTACCATAATGAAAAATTGTTTCCATCTGACTTGCAGGCTCTTAAACTTAAGCTTCTTCCTGATCACCTAAAATACATGTATTTGGGTGATAATGAGGAGTTTCCGGTAATAGTTTCTAAAAAACTAACTGAATTGCAGGAACAAAGACTTCTTCGGGTGTTATAGGAGTATAAACCGGTTATAGGATGGACAATTGATGATATCAAGGGAATAAGCCCTTCTACGTGTATGCATAAAATACTACTTAAATAGGGAACAAAGCCTACAAGAGAAGCTCAACGTCGTTTGAATCCTCCAATGGATGAAGTAGTAAAAAAATAGATACTTAAGTTATTAAATGTGGGAGTTATCTACCCCATTTCTGATAGCAAGTGGGTGAGCCTGGTACAAGTTGTACCAAAGAAGTCAGGCGTTACAGTAGTGCAGAATAAAGAAAATGAACTTGTCCCAACTCGAGTGCAAACCGGTTGGAGAGTTCTTATTGATTATCGAAAGCTTAATGGAACCACTAGAAAAGATCACTTTCCTTTACCTTTTATCGATCAAATGTTGGAAAGACTTTCAGGACACTCGTATTACTATTTTATTGATGGTTATTCAGGTTACAATCAGATTGCTATAGCACCTGAGGATCAATAGAATACTACTTTTACTTGTCCTTTTGGAACATTTGCATACAGAAGGATGCCTTTCGGTTTGTGTAATTCACCCGCTACCTTCCAAAGGTATATGGTAAGTATCTTTTCAGATTACGTTGAAAAAATTATCGAAGTTTTTATTGATGATTTTAGTGTGTATGGTGATTCATTTGACTTGTTTTTGGATAACCTTACATTGATTCTTAAACGATGTGTTGAAACTAATCTTATGCTAAATTGGGAGAAGTGCCATTTTATGGTAACTCATGGCATTATTTTAGGCCATATTATATCTTCTAAAGGCTTGGAAGTTGATAAAGCTAAGATCGATCTTATTCGTGCTCTTACCCCTCCCACTACGGTGAGGGAGATTAGTGCTTTTCTTGGTCATGCATGGTTTTATCGCCGGTTCATCAAAGATTTTTCCAAGGTTGCATCACCATTATGCCATTTATTACAAAAGGACGTGGTTTTTAACTTTGATGAGAAGTGTTTGGCTGCATTCATTCGTTTAAAATAACTTTTGATAACATCCCCTATCATTAAACCACCGGATTGGAGAAACCCATTTGAGCTAATGTGTGATGCCAGTGACTATGCGGTCGGTGCAGTTTTAGGCCAGCGTACTGGGAAACTACCTCATGCCATTTATTATGCTTCCAGAACGTTGAATGAGGCCCAACAAAACTACACTACCACGAAAAAGGAGTTGTTAGCAATCATTTTTGCATTGGAGAAATTTCGTTCTTATTTACTTGGTACGAAATTTGTTGTGTTTTCTGATCATGCATCACTTAGGTACCTACTTACAAAAAAAGAGGCGAAACCAAGGCTCATTCGATGGATACTACTGTTACAAGAGTTTGATCTAGAAATTAAAGACAAGAAAGGAATTGAGAATACAGTTGTGGATCATTAGAGTCGTCTTACTGTAAACGAAGAAGCTATCCCGTTATGTGAAAGCTTTCCAGATGAGCAACTCTTCTTAATTGCAGTTTCAGAACCATGGTATGCGGATATTGGATTATTTAGTGTCTAAAAAAATCCCAAGAAATTTGTCTCGTGCTGAGAGGGAAAAACTTAAAAAGATAGCGAATCAATATATATGGGATGATCCATACCTGTGGAAACATTGTTCAGACCAAATTATGCGAAGGTGTGTACCCGAATCTGAACACAACTCTTTCTTGTCTTTCTGTCATTTATACGCTTCTGGAGGACACTTTGGGGCAAAGAGAACTGCTTTGAAGGTACTTGAAAGTGGGTTCTATTGGCCCATTTTATTTAAAGATGCGTATGTATTTTGTACAACATATGATAGATGTCAAAGAACGGGCAATCTAGGTGCTCGAAATCAAATGCCACAAAATTTTATTCTCTTGGTTGAAATTTTGATGTATGGGGCATTGATTTTATGGGTCCTTTTATAAATTCTTTTGGTAAATTTTACATCTTACTCGTTGTTGATTATGTCTCGAAATGGGTGGAAGCTAAAGCCACCTCCACTAATGATTCTAAATTGGTTACATATTTTGTTAAAGAACATATTTTTGCAAGGTTTGGAACTCCAAGAGCCATAATCAGCGATGGGGGATCACCCTTTCGAAACAAGTTCTTACAGAGTTTGTTGAAAAAGTATAACATATCTCACAAGATTGCTACAGCATATCATCCACAGATAAACGGGCAAGCAGAAGTCTCTAATCGAGAGGTGAAGTCCATCCTTGAGAAAACAGTGAATCCATCAAGGAAGGATTGGAGTTTACGTCTCAATGATGCATTATGGGCATACCGAACAGCATATAAGACTCCTATTGAGATGTCCCCATATAGATTTGTGTACGGTAAACCTTGTTATCTTCCTGTTGAAATCGAGCATAAGGCTTTTTGGGCTATTCAACAATGCAACATGGAGATGAATGGGGATGGTAAACAAAGGAAGCTTCAATTGAGTGAACTAGAAGAGATTCGTAATGATGCATATGAAATTTCACGAATCTACAAGGAGAAAACAAAGGCTTTTCATGATAGTAGGATTTCTAAAAAACAGTTTATTGTTGGACAGAAAGTTCTCTTGTTTAATTCTCGCCTGCATTTATTTCCTGGAAGATTGAAGTCTCATTGGATAGGACCCTTTGTTGTGTCTAACGTTTTTACTCATGGTGCAGTGGAAATTCGTAACTTGTTAACAGGGAAGGATCTTAAAGTGAATGTGCATCGTTTGAAGCCCTATTATGAACCGTTTGAACCTGAGATGGTTGAGATCAATTTAGTAGATGCACTCCCTCTGGAGGAGTAGCAAAGAATGCCAAGTCGGGATGAAGTCGTTAAACTAAGAGCTAAATGGGAGGCAACCCATTGGTTTTGTATTTCTATCTTTATTTTTTGATTTTTATTAGTTTTTCATATCATGTTAGGATTTCACATCTTGATTGTACACTGGAGGAATCAATTTACATTGAGAAAGTGTTAAAATTTGTATTAATCTGGAGATTCACGCCTTGATGAAGTGATATTGGGTTTTTCATAAGCTTGAGTGTTGAAGAGAAATTTATGGAAGTTTAGTTGTATTAGAACTTGTAAACTGGAGCTAAAAATCAGTTGAGAACTGATGTTGCTGACAGTGATTTTAGGTACTGAATGGATGAAATAATAGGTGTTTAAGAGTTTGTGAAGAAGTGGTTAGAGATGGGCTTGTGCTAAATCTGAATTTGCAGGGAAGTTGAAGCTACCAAGAGACCCGAAATCATCATCAAATACCCTACTTTTGGACGACCGCAAAAGGTACATTAAGTGCTTGATAAAAGGTATGAAAGAAAAGATTTGGGAATTGATAGGTAATTTGATTTCTTCTTGAGGGGATTTGGCTATCTATTGCCGGAGTTGATTCATGTATGTTTAGTTCTTGTGTTAAAACAAATTTAAGATTTAAAATTGGGCTGTGTAGCTAATTAAACCTTAAGGGTTTATGAGAAAAATAGGTTATTGTACAACTTTCAATCATATTATGTGAAGTATATATTGTTTGGTAATTGACTGTTATAGGTAGATCTTTGTGAGCAACTCTTGTTTGAAGTCACAAGAGGTGAGATCAATAATTAACTAACTTCCTTTGGGTATAATCATCATGCTCAGTCCCTTTAATTTTATAAGTCTGGAAGTTTATGATTTGAGACTCATGCTATAGATTCTCCTCTCTTATATTTCTTTGTACGATGATGCTAATGTGTGGTTTTACAAGTGGTATGATATAACTCACATCAGATGGAACACTTGTTTAGTAATGGGTTTTCAAGAAACAATCGCAATATATGCAGTAGTTAGTAGTCGATAATTGGTTGTATCATTGTATTTGTTTCAATTTCTTTGCACTTGAGAATGGAATTGCAGCTACCAATTATTGGTTTTAATGTGGAATCTCTTCAATTGGTTTGCATAGATATTATAAGGTTAAACTAGTAGTGCATGTATGGTACTTGTAAATAAAATGTCTAACTATGATGTGGTTGAAATATGGTCTTTGATGTGCTAGTGCTACTACTATTTTCAGGCATTCGTAGAGTTATTTGTTTAGCTTTACCCATCGATAGCTATATATATACACACGAATGGTTCGTAGACTATGAAATAAGTAAATTGGGATAAAATGTCACAAACAGGTACTGTGATTAATTGGATTGGCGGCAAATTAAATTGCTTTTGATCATATTTACATTAAATTGTATGTGTAGTAAGTGGTCGTAAAATATTGAAGCTGTGAATGGTGTCTGACGTAAGCCTGTTTTAGTGGCAATGATGGCAGTTTAGTGACAATGTTCAATTTAATTTGCATGTGTGCACATACATATCTAAGCCATGTTTGAATTCTGTGACTCCATAATACTCCAAATTTAGTTTTGATATGGATTTAGAATGACAACTACAATCAACGTTTTTGGTTAGCAAGTATTGTTACTTTGAGATATTAGTTGAATGGTGTAGTCTTTTGTCAAATGCTTAAATTATCATGTATAGCTACTATGTGTATAGTACTTGAACTATTGTTTTTAAATTGTTAATTGGCGTAATTTATGGGATTGAACTCCAACACATTAAAAATACTTAAAAATATTTTATACCATCTAGAAGAGATAGTTGTTATTATTGTGGCAGTTTATACTATCTAACTAAAGAATGATAGACTAGGGCGTGCTTGATCCCTTCGAACTACGAAGGAGGATATGTAGACAGCCGCTTTACGTTTCAAATTATGGAGAAGGATACGTAGGCAGTCGCTTTGCGGTTCAGCACAACTGTTTAAGGTTGTTCATATCATTGGAATAAGAGTTGGTTAATATTCAGAAGTGCATACCATCTATTCGGGGATGATTGCAACATTGGCAGCATATATATATCGTTGTTAAGAGGTAGTTGTTGTACTGGCTATTCATACTACCTAGTGGAGAGATGGTTGCTGTTTTTCAATTCGTATCATCTGAGAAAGATAGTCGGTTGAGCTTGAACAAGTACTTGAATTGTCAAGCCCATTGGGGCTCCCACCTACGGGTGGCTACCGGAAGACCGTTAGCTGCAACGGTGGCTGGTATTCGATTACCCTGATATTGGCAGTGACCATCCCTTACCCGTATGATACAGGGTGTGCTGTTAGGCCTTAATTGGCTTCCACCTACGGATGACAACCCGGAAGACCGTTAGCTGTAACGGTGGCTGGTACCCGACTATCCTGATATTGGCACTGGCCATCCCTCATTCGTATAAAAGCAATGCTTGTCAGTTTACAAAGCAGTTTGGGATAACTCAATGAATATTTGTTTGAAAAATTAAATTGGTCCGAATAAATTTGAAAATCTGGTTTCTCGAGTGACGTATTAGAGAGTTGGAGTTTTCCAAGCGGGTTGTAATCCGACCCGTTGGAAGCAAAAAATTTTTGGTCCGTCACAAAAGACGTCATGAAGTTGTCCCTTCGAGAGATAGAAAAGCTCACACATGCGTTCCATCAGAGATTGAACTATTGGTTGGTTGATTTCCTAGAGTAGAATTTCTGACAGAAAAGGGATTTTAGTGGACACCTTCAGCTTCTGATTGCAATTATCCTGATTCCAATTTTTCTTTGAAAATACGTTTTAGGTTGTTGCAATCGATGGTCAGGTGATTAACATATCGATGATAATGACAGTATTTAGGATTTGTTATCTGTTGAGCTGTGGGAAGCCGTTGCACAGGGGATACTGTAGAGTACCGTCTTCTATCGTCGCTTCGAGTAGTTGAGGGAACTGGGAAATTCGGGAACATTATGTTTGGTTTAACATCTTGTCCCTGCTGCGGATGTAACTGTTGTTGTGAAGCTTTGGCGGTGTTCTCAGACAAAGTTGATTTTCAAGTTGGTGCTGGTGTCGAAGGCGGATGAGAAGGAAAATTCTTTGTCTGCGCCTCTGGTTGAGATGAAGCTTTCCTCTTGGGCTCTTCGTTACCGACATCACAAATTGACGGTTGAACATTGTACTGCTTGTTGATTAGCTTTTGATTCCCACGAGTATTTCCACGATTCTCTTCTCTTGCTGGTTTAGTTCTCTCCAGTAGGGCGGGAGAAGTTATGGCGGATCGTTTTGCGGATTCATATAACTCAGAGAAAGTCTGAAAACGTAAATTTTCGAGAAGAGCACGATAAACAGGGATCATACCATTAATTCAGAGCTCCACCAGTTGATATTTCGTCACATTCGGGTCATGATAATCTAGAGCTTGAATTCTGAAGCTTTCCACATATTCATTCGTGTGCTCATTATTTCTCTGAAACATTCTTCCCAGGTATGATAGGGTGATCTGCTCGGAGACGAAAAAATACTTCTCATAGAAGGCGTTGACCATGTCTTCCCAATTAGAGATACTATTGGGAGCAATGTTGTTATACCACGCGTAGGCTCTTCCAGTAAGGGACTTTCAAAACTCTTTGATACGTAGTACATGATTGTATTCGTGTCCTCCGAGGGATTCGAGAAATCGAGAGACGTTCTCATGAGCATTTCCAGTTCTGTTGTATAGTGAGAAAGTTAGAGAAGAGTAACCTGCCGACAAAGGGATCCTCTGAATTTCAGGCGGGTAGGGAGGTTGGTGTTGATGGGCCGAGGACGAGTCTTCCTTGCCATGATTTAGTAGGAGTCTCTCCAGATCTTCACGGGTGACAAAATTGGATTGCTGATACCTCTGTGGTGGTCAATCAGGAATGATGTGGGCTCATTTGTCTTTTCGAACTCCAGGTGTTTCAGCATCAGCGACCGCTGCAAAGTTTGTCCTGGTTTGCTCCGTCGGGGTCTTGATGCAAGCAAGTACTTCTTTCTAAGTAATATCCATATCCACTTGAGTTCTGGAAAGTCCTTCTTGCCTCTTCATCAGATCAGCTATGTTGATAGGAGTTTGAGTATTCTCGATGTCTTAAACGGTTTTGTCGCCGAGAGGAGATGTAGTAGTAAAATTGGTACGAGGAGGTTCAGTAGCAATATGTGTGTTTTCATAATCATCACCACATGTACTCCCTGAACCAACAATAGGAGTTGTAACTTCTCCAGAACTAAGATCCACTATTTTTGAAATGACTGAAAATTGACTTTTATAATCGAGAGGTTGATCTCCCGCTGTGGTCGCCAATTGTTTTAGGGTAAGAACAAATGTACTGCAAAATGGTACTTTCAAGTAGGTTCGAGAGATCAAGTTCGAACAGGACGAGCCTAAACCAAGAAATGACCGTTCACGTTCTGCTTCGATTACAAAGATGGAAATGATTTGGGTTGGTCTTAGGGGAGGGAAGCAAAGAAGGTTGAGAAATATCAGTAATGTCTGAAGAAGAATGGATTCTTCTAAGAGGAATCGCTAATTATGAAGGTTTTTGATTTTTTCAGACGAACTGTGTTGTTTGTCTCTTATTATGTCTTGAATATATGAGAATCATCCATTTATAGTTTGAAGGAGATACACTGATTTTCTCGTAAGTCGTGGAAGTTAGAGAGAGGTGGAGAAATGATGATTGTGGAGATTATAGTTGGGCGGTTCAAAAAAAGGTAGGGAAGACCTATCTGACCAGTACTCCTCACCCTCTCAACTGCTCTGTAACCGCCCACTTCTTGTTTCCTTCTAGTTAGTGGGGGTTGCGTCACCACCCACGAGAATACCTCATGTTGTATTTGATATCTCGTGGAAACAATGGAGTTATAAACCACTATTGTTTTGACTAAGTCAAGTCAAGTCAAATGACTTGCTAAGTCAGTGAGATATATCCAGACTTATTCGTATCGAGTCTGGAATTTTAATGATCATGTACTTGTTTGAAAGTAACATGGCATACTTAATGGCTAAGTATTGGCTTAGAAGCGACTTATCATAAGTCTGAGAGGCCTTGAGGACAAATGTTGTAGAGGGATCCTCGAGCAAGGAGACCTGCTGGAATTCATATAAGACTCAATGTATGATCTATATTGAGAAGAAAGGCGTATTTCCGAGGAAAGTAACTAGCAAAACTAACACTATCTACTTAGCGCAGATAATAATGTGCTAATTCTTTTAGTACAAAAGGATAATATGATAATGTTTCAGGAATAAGACCAACATGCATAACCTCTAGTAAATATCAATTGTACATGGGTTAGAAATCTAGTACCAAGAAAGTTTGGAGTTAGCACTTCAATTGTTGTTAGCACTGAGATTAATGTATTGGTGGCTAAGTCGCTAAATACGAATGTGTTAGGCCAAGAGCGTACTAGCCATGGCTGTTATCCAGAGAAGTTATTGGCATGGCTAAAGGCACATAAGATCCAAGGGTGTTGGAGTTGGTAGCGACGTATAAGAGTTAGGGCTAAGGCGCTAAGAAGCTAGCTAGGAACAAAATGACCTTGGAGGCACATCGTCCTTGGCGCTGAAAATGTAAGGGACACGTAGAAGCTAGGGCATGAGCGTCTTGGCTAAGCAAGGAATTCACGGCCAAGCAAGGGAATCATAGTCAAGGGCGTCAAGACCAAGGGAAAGGGCGTTATGAGCTAGCATGTGCCAAGGGCTAGCGCTTTTGTTGCTAGAATCAGGGTTAACACTTTGGTGCCTGGGTTTAGGTGCCAAGCTGACAATACGTGGGCTAAGGACTTATTAGGCTAAAATATACTAGCTAAGACCATTTTTGGTTAGTCAGCACCTTTCAGCTGCTCGGGTTTAGCATCAGAAAAGTTAGCGCTATTGTGGCTAACTAGTGCCAATGTGATGCTAAGCCGAATGGCTGGTGCTATCTTGAAATTAATATGAGAAAAATCTAGGGTTAGCCTAACTGAGAGCTTCAATGCATCTTTTATGACATTTCTTCTCGACTATGGCGCGTCAGAGAGAATGGCGCATTATTTGTGGCTTATATTCAAGTAAAGTGCTAAAGTAGCGTATTTAGGCTCAGAAGAGCAATTTGAGGTGCATTCGTTGCGAATGAAGCGTTAAGCTATAATGTATCTCAGGTTTTAAGCATTAGCTATTCCCGAGTTAAATAGATGTTGCTGGAATATCAATGCTCATTCGATGCAAGTTCAAGGAATTCAGCCGTGGAATTTATGCGACTTGAGACTAGTTCGATATAACATGGATATTATGACTATTGATTAGGCTACAAGGCCAATTTAGAATATTTAGATAGAATCTGTGCTTTCAATTCGCTTGCAGAATATAAATAGAAGTACAATATTCTATATTAAGCAAATGCGCATAAATATGCATATATATGTCCTTGTTGCTTAGTAAAGGGAAATTTTAAAATTCTAGCCCTTGTCAAAAACTCATCTGATGTAATTTTAAAGTGGTAAATAAAGATTCGTTACTCAGACTTGTGAAGATTGATTTTAAATTTAATTTCTAAAACTAAAAGTATGAAAACTCAAATGTTATTTATAAGGTTGAGAGAAACTGAGGCTAGGATTCGACTATTTTCCAATTTCAAAGTGATAATAATTTTAATCATGCAATTAAAACATTTTAATTTGATTCTAAATCATTGCAAAAATAGATTTTCAAAACAACAACTGTATAACAAAAGCATGGAGCATCTAGGGACTTAATCCGAGGCATGCACCATCTAACGAATCACAATTGCTTAAAAAAAATATTTTAAATCAATTTTCAACCAAGGCAATTAATCATAAATAAATTGCATAAATTAATTAAATACATACCACATAATTGTTGGAAAAGTAGCTTCCTCCATAGCCTCAAAGAAGAAGTTTAGCTCCTCATAGTAATGGCAAAATTCTCAAAAATCACTATTTATTACTCAAAAATTTCTTACAAGGAGAATATGATTGCACACAGTCGATTAGATACGACTATAAGTGTTGCTGGAAACACTTCAGCCCGTAACAGAAAGTACTTTAAATGAATATGCAACAGAAATTGAAGATTCGTTGCTGTAACAGCCATTGCGTAATGTTCTGTGTTCTTCAAGCTTCTTCAATGGCGGACAGCAGCAGCAGTTTCAACTGTTAACTTTTTTTCACGCTGTTCTCTTGATTCCGAGCACTTCTAAGCTTCCCCCAATCTTCTCTCCCCAAACCCAATTGCTATACATGCCTACTTATACTAATTCAAGTTTCCAATCTCTCCAAAAACTCCCAAAAATTCCTTTATTCATGAACAAAAGCTTTCCCAAAATATGAGCTTTCTTCCCGATTTCTTCCGATTCTTTCCTTGATTTGATTCTAATAAGAGTAGAGATTGATATCTTTCCCTTTTCAATTCTTTCCCAACTTAATGTTTTTCCAAAAACACAATTTTTCCAAAAAAACACACTTTCCAAATTTGTGCTCTGTTTCCGTGTTTTGTTCCTTTATGTGAAGCACCTTTTGCTTTCCCGACATAATTCTTCATTTGAAACTTGGTGCCTTAATCCTTGGGTGCCTTTATAAATTAAGTGGGTTCCTTAATCCAAGTTGAGGTGCCTTTAACAATTCTCCAAAAATACCTAAAAAGCAATAAAAACCATAATAAGTACAAAAATTAAATACCAAAAATATATAAAATTGAGATTAAATCGGACACAAAAATGTGTCTATCAAATACCCCAAACTTATTATTTGCTAGTCCTCGAGCAAATCTAATCTAGAAAACAAAAATCCTAACTCACTTTCGCAGGAATCGCGACTACATTTAGCATATGTAATAAGCCTTTAAACCCCTAGGTGTCCCTAGTGGACGAGTTATAGTCTCGTGAGGGTTTACAAGAGGTATACCCACAAAACCTTTACTCCAGATTTTAGCGACTTGTGAAAAAATTAGGGTAGACACTAAACAAACTATTTAGTTGGCTTACTCAATTCTTCGGCTATAGGAATCATTACCCTATATGAGTCCAATTGCTGTATACGAGTGCTTTACTCAAGCATACTAAATTCATATGTGACAACAGAGCTCTACTCAGATAATCGTTTAATCCACAAATCCCAGAATCTATCACAGTTCAATCACATAAAAAGATTTAGAAGATGAACATGGAAAATATGAAGGTTGCACGTGTTGACTAAGGTGAACGGTGTTTCCCATATCTGTCTGAAGGTCATTACCAGGATGACACCTAATGAATTTGAGATACGCACCCACTATTCTTAAATTTTATACTAATATCAATTCAACTGGTCTATACTAGAGTTCCCATGGATCCTGCATTCCACGCTTTCTTAGGCGACGGAGACAGGGAGAACCCACACAAATTTCTAACAATAATAATATCTTCTTTTTTTTTTACCACTTTTTTTTTTCTTCTTTTTTTTTTCATAGATATATATATATATATATATTCATAATAATGGGGCTTGATCTCAAAACACTCTATTTCATCCTGACGCCGATAACAATTTGATGCTGGGCCCCACCAAATCACTTAGAGAAACACAAATTTGCAAAAGTAAAAACAGAAAGTGATATGGTAGTGATAGACTCTGAGATGTGGTGACAACTATCATGTTATTTCTAACACCTGTACTCTGTCCTTTTATGAATAGACCCTTTCACTGGGTACACCAATTCCTATAGAAAAAGAGCTAAGTTTCCATCTACCTAGAATGGTTAGTGTCACCCTGAAGTGTTCACAAGTTTCTAAATTCTAGAGCTTTATTATTTCACTATAAAGTTTCTCCCTTACCCCCAAACTTAAATCAAACAGTGTCATCAATGTTTCTAAATATGAATGATTAAGAGCATGAACAAGGAGAAACTGTTATCAATTGAAAAGAGCTAAGGAAAGATATTTACCGTGTTTCTTGAGCATGGGTTACCTCCCAAGAAGTGCTAAGTTTAAAGTCTTCAGCCAGACTAAGAAAGAATTAGTCACCTCATAAAATCATATAGCAATAATCGGAACAATTCTAAATCGAATAGGGTTATCCAAAATGCCAAGAAAATGAACAAACCGAGCACACCCTTATCTAGTTTTCTATTTAAGATAACTACTTCTAGCGGTTCAGGTTCCATAGAAGGGTCTAGATAAAATATTTTCTTAGGCTGGATTTTCTTCATAGGAAGAATCTACATGTTGTAAAGTCTGGAATAACTTAACTAAGAACTTAAAAGCACATAATAATAACCTGAATAATTTTGGATCCTCAAAGTCAATCGGAGTTGACTCACATAATTGACTACTATGAAGGTGGTCATTCTTAAACAAATGTGTCGATTCTTATCTCCTAAGATAATTAGGTTTAGTCACAAAACTTAATAACTGACAAATTTGAAATTCTAACGTTCCCACATATGGACGAAAATATTTTGGTGGGAAAACAAAGTTAATCTTGGTATTACTGCCTAGGTAAACCACATCGACCAGAGGATGGGTTTCTACCAACTGAACTTCTTTCTGGACATCAACAGGTTCAGGGAATCTAGCTCGAAGATGATCTTGTAAAATGGTAAAGGTGCATATGTCAAGTCCCAAGTTAGGGACCTTTCTAAGATATAAAGCACATGGAGAATGATAGTCACCCCCAAACTTATTAGTGTCTCTAGATAGACTCATCACACTTTCTCTATTTTCTAGACCGTCCGGTTCCCGAAAATTGTCAATTTCTTCTTCTAAATGATGATCAACTAGACATTCCTCTAATGTATCTTCTATTAAGGTATTTGGTAATGACTCCTGAACTAATGTTTCTATCATGTTTACCTCCTCCATGCACGTGTCACCTAACTCAGAAGGTTGCTTATTAATATGGAAAATATTTAGTTCAATAGTCATATTACCAAAAGATAAATTCATAATACCAGTTCGACAGTTAATGATCGCATTAGATGTAGCTAAAAACATGCGACCTAATATCAAAGGTATCTGATTCTCTGGGTCACGGACAGGTTGAGTATCAAGGATAACAAAATCTACTGGATAAATAAACTTATCTACCTCAATAAGAACATCCTCTATGATACCACGAGGAATTTTCACAGACCTATCAGCTAATTGCAGTGTTATCTGAGTAGGTTTCAACTTCCCAAGTCCCAGCTGAAGGTACACATGGTACGGAAGTAAGTTCACACTGGCTCCTAAGTCAAGTAACGCTTTCTCAACACGGTAGTTACCTATTGTGCAAGAAATGGTTGGGGACCCTGGGTCTTTGTACTTAGGAGTTGTAGTATTCTGGAGGATTGAACTCACATGACTAGCTAAAAAGGCTTTTTTGGTACATTAAGCTTTCGCTTTCGCGTACAAATATCCTTAAGAAACTTGGAATAAGCAGGAATCTGCCTAATTGCATCTAATAGCGGAAGGTTTATTGTGACTTGCCTAAAAACCTTCAGTATGTCATTAAAGTTGGATTCCTCCCTAGTTGGTATTAGAAGTTGTGGGAATGGGGCTTTGGGCACAAAATCGGGTTCAGCCGGAACCGCATTGGACTTTTTAGAGACTTTATCAGTCTCTTCAACTATAGGCTCGGAAGGGTGAACTACAGCATGTTCACTATTGGGCGAGGTTACCTCATTGTCTACTACTCTACCACTCCTAAGGATTTTAATTGCATTCACATGGTTAGTAGATAACGCATGAACTCCTCTAGGGTTGGGTTGTGGTTGACTAGGGAACTTGCCTTTTTCTCTTAAAAACTCATTCAACTGACTAAAATGGTTTCTCAAATCATGGATAGCCTGTGAGTTATCTTGCACGATCTTCGTATTGTCTGCTAAATCTTTTTTGATTTTTTCTCAAACTCAGCAGAGTTATATGTTAGGAGAGCGAGAGACTCCTCTAAACTCATGATCCTTTTGTCTAAAGAGTTCTGAAATTGTGCCGGTCCAGAAGAATTCTTAGTATAACTAAAACCTGGTGGACCCTGAGGGTTACTAGACTGACCTTGATTCTGGTCCTTAGACCAAGAAAAATTTGGATGGTTTTTCCAACCAGGGTTATAGCTTTCTGAATATGGATCAAACTTCTGACGGTTATCATATCTAGTGTTATTATAAAGAGCATGGGCTTGCTCTTCAACAGTCTGTCCTTCCCAAAATGGCTTGGGCTCTATTCCTCGACTAGATTGACTTAATTCTAAGGCTTCTAATCTTTTCACTATAAAGGCATATTTGTTATCTGATTCAAGACTTTCATCTACCCTATTGGCATTACCTCTACTCAGAAGAGTTTTTCTAGGGGGTTCCTTACTACATTCCCATTGATGGGTCTTATCGGCAATCTCATGCAAAAATTTCATCGCCTCAGTAACATCTTTACTATCAAAACTTCCTGTACACAATGACTCAACTATGATGGTTGTTGGATAATCTAGCCCTTCATAAAGGATTTGGTCCAGTCTTTGGTCTTCTAAACCATGTTGGGGACATTGTGTTATTAATTCATTGAACCTTTCCACATAGGTGTACAAAGACTCTCTTTCGTGTTGCCCAAATGTGGAAATATCTTGCCTAAGTTTTGATATCTTGTGCCTAGGGAAAAATTTAGCTAAAAAGGCAGCAGTAAGTTGTTCATATGTCTCGATGGATTCAGATGGCAAACTATATAACCAAGATTTGGCCTTGTCTCTCAGGGAAAAGGGAAATAACCTAAGTTTCAAAGCTTCATCAGACATGTTGTGAATTTTTAGGGTACTACATATTTCTTCAAAATACCTAATGTGAAAGTAAGGGTTTTCATTTTCTTTCCCTAAGAAGAGTGGGAGCATCTGTATGGTCCCAGGTTTCAACTCATAGTTGGCTTGAGTTTCAGCCAACTTGATACATGATGGACGAGCAGTCCTAGTAGGATTCAACAAAGATTTCAAGGTTGTCATTTATGACACAACTGAAAAATTAGGAATAACTTCCTCACTAAGAGACAAATTCTCAAAACTAAAGTTTCCAAAGATATGGCTCTCAAAAGAAGGGTTTCCTAAATTCTCACTCTCAGCGACAAAGTTTCTATTCTCGTCGCTGATCAAACGGCCAATAGAATCTCTTCTCCAATCACGCTCAATGGGCATGCAATAACTCCTAATCAGAAGGGAATTCTAAACAAACACAAAGCAAGGTCGACTCAACCAAATCAAACCTATTGATTCTAGCAAACAAAAAGCATGATGGCTCCACTTAGATTGTTTTCTAGACCAGCTTCTATTCTTTCAAAAGACAACTAGTTACAGTTTTAGCAAACCTCTTAGGACGATCCGAATTAGATTAAGTCGAAGAGAAACAGGATAAGCTCTAAGGAGCTTTGATAACCCTGCCTCTTTGGCAACGTTTCCCTAGGATACAAGGCGGCGCTAATCAACTTAAAATAATATTTTCGAACTTCGAGTTAGGCTAACAAAGCAACCAATACAATCCTTTTGAATGATTTTCCAATAAGCTCGATACCCTATCGGTCTTCTTTCTAGTCAAATTTTAAGGATTAGGTTCGCGTTAGGTAACGTGTTCCTAAGGCGGGCAAGAAGGAAACGGTGATGAAATCCGAGTTCTTATCTTGTATGGCCAGTTCTTGCCCTTTACTAGAAAAGTAAGTCCGTTTTCAGTTCCTCAGCATATATTCATACGAAGGAATACAGTAAACCCACTTGCAGGGGATTCGTGGGTTGATCGAATCTTACCTCCCGTACCAGACGGGCGATGAATCGGTTGAAGTCGACTCGGGCCACCAACTCCTGTGTCAGTGTGCGAACCCGAGGGGCCGAGACAATATCGTAATTGTCGTCCTTCCCTGTAGCAGTTTATATTTAATACTACCCTTCCGTAGGGTTAAAAATAATAACAAAGTCCAAAAAGTCCAAAGTCCAAAGCGAAGTGTCCAAAAACAAATACAGAAACAATTAAAATCCTAATACAGTTTTCTAAAAATAAAATAAAATAAAATCTAATTAAAATCTAATTAAAAAAATTCTTCGTCTTCTTTTTCGTTCTTTTAAGCTTTAGCTTTTAGCTCCAAGTCTTTAGCTTTAATTCCAAATCTTTGACTTTAATTCCGAAACTTTGGTTCACTTTCCTTTCGATCCAAAATCCAAAACCTGTAGCAAAAAGAGAAATACCAAAAGAAACGTAAAATAGAACAAAGTAAAAATAATAAAAAATAAAATCTAACTAAACTAATTAACCTAAAAAAAATCTAAAAACAATTCTAAAAACAAGTCCGCGTCGGCGGCGCCAAAAATTGATGTAATTTTAAAGTGGTAAATAAAGATTCGTTACTCAGACTTGTGAAGATTGATTTTAAATTTAATTTCTAAAACTAAAAGTATGAAAACTCAAATATTTTTTATAAGGTTGAGAGAAAACTGAGGCTAGGATTCCACTATTTTCCAATTTCAAAGTGATAATAATTTTAATCATGCAATTAAAACATTTTAATTTGATTCTAAATCATTGCAAAAATAGATTTTCAAAACAACAATTGTATAACAAAAGCATGGAGCATCTAGGGACCTAATCCGAGGCATGCACCATCTAACAGAATCACAATTGCTTAAAAAAAATCTTTTAAATCAATTTTCAACCAAGGAAATTAATCATAAATAAATTGCATAAATTAATTAAATACATACCACATAATTGTTGGAAAAGTAGCTTCCTCCATAGCCTCAAAGAAGAAGTTTAGATCCTCATAGTAATGGCAAAATCCTCAAAAATCATTATTTATTACTCAAAAATTTCTTACAAGGAGAATATGATTGCACACAGTCGATTAGATACGACTATAAGTGTTGTTGGAAACACTTCAGCCCGTAACAAAAAGTACTTTGAATGAATATGCAACAGAAATTGAAGATTCGTTGCTGTAACGGCCGTTGCGAAATGTTCTGTGTTCTTCAAGCTTCTTCAATGGCGGACAGCAGCAGCAGTTTCAACTGTTAACTTTTTTTCACGCTGTTCTCTTGATTCCGAGCACTTCTAAGCTTCCCCCAATCTTCTCTCCCCAAACCCAATTGCTATACATGCCTACTTATACTAATTCAAGTTTCCAATCTCTCCAAAACTCCCAAAAATTCCTTGAATTCATGAACAAAAGCTTTCCCAAAATATGAGCTTCCCGATTTCTTCCGATTCTTTCCTTGATTTGATTCTAATAAGAGTAGAGATTGATATCTTTCCCTTTTCAATTCTTTCCCAACTTAATGTTTTTCCAAAAACACAATTTTTCCAAAAAAATACACTTTCCAAATTTGTGCTCTTGTTTCCGTGTTTTGTTCCTGTATGTGAAGCACCTTTTGCTTTCCCGCCATAATTCTTCATTTGAAACTTGGTGCCTTAATCCTTGGGTGCCTTTATAAATTAAGTGGGTGCCTTAATCCAAGTTGAGGTGCCTTTAACAATTGTCCAAAAATACCTAAAAAGCAATAAAAACCATATTAAGTACAAAAATTAAATACCAAAAATATATAAAATTGAGATTAAACCGGACACAAAAATGTGTCTATCATCATCATCTACAAGTAGTCAGGAATACACAATTCTTTCCTCGTAAGTAGTGGAGGTAATGAGGAGATGGAGACATTGAAATTGTGAAGGTAATGGCGTAGCCACGCCTATTATGCTTGGGAAGTTTCTGGAAACTTCTAAACCATTACTCCATCAACTCTTTAACTGCTATAACCGTCTCCACTACTTGTAACTTTCTCATCATGGGGTGTTGCTACACCGCATGTTCCTATAAACCACCAGACCAAAACACATGAAGATCCCCCCCAATGTAACATGTTTTGATTTCTCGTATGAGTTATTGAAGTCATTGACTATCAGACTCAAAGCACGTGAGTAATTGGGAATTTATCGTGAGGTAATACTACCAATAAGTTGATGCCAACGCTGCATGACAATGGCATATTTTTGGCACGTTTACAACAGGCAAGTTGTGCTAGCAACAATGGCGCGTACGAGTGCTATAGATGCGATTGAGGCGTTGATAGCACATGCTAGTGTTGTGGCTATGGCCTAGGTGCTGCAAGGATTGATATTTTGGAATGCTAACAGGTGGTAGCATTGGAAGGTGATGGCGCTGGCGCCAGCAGGCGAGGAATGGTTCTGGCACGAGCAGGCGAGGATGGAGCTGGCATCGAGCAGACGAGGATGATGTTGTTGGCGTTAGCGCTTGTGTTGGCAGCGTTGTCGCTGGTACTGACCTTGGCGCTAGTGCTGGCCTTGGTATAATACATATAAAACATATTCAATGAATTCAACCATGAAAGTTTGCGACCTAAGATAATGCTCGAATATGTATGCATTTAGATGGTATGCATCTAATTAGTGTCTTCATTCAGTAATGATATAAAAGCTCACTCCAAATGTTCATAATTTTATATAATTAACGTATTCTGATTAATGTCGATGGTTTGCATGGACACACATGAAATAATGAGGGTTTAGCCGACTAAAGCCCTGAAATTTTGGAGGCACATACATATAAAATAGCTACATGATTAATGTAGTCACGAGATGAATACACATTCTCAATTCTCTTGCGGAATATAAGACAGAAGTACATATCCATAATTCTGATTCCGGGTCAGAACGTTTGTACATATATATTTATTTTATGTCTCTGCAACTAAGCAGATGTAATATTACAATCTTCTTCCTTGTCAATTCTACCATCAACATTAAGTCCCCTTCTTAGCGAGGAACGATAATGTGTTTCGTGGTAAGCATTAAGTGGTGACAGTAAGACTATAAATTTTTTTGAAATTCAAATCTTGAGAAGAAGGAGGTAATTACTTAGTTTTTCTTCACAATGTCATAATAGACTTGTTATGTCAGCATAGGTTTGTTGGGAAAAGATTGTCTTGACTGTACCTGTAGTGCTAAGGTTCCTTGGCATCAGCTATATGCAGTATTCGATGGGACAACCATGACCGTCTGCTCGAGCAAAATAGGGAGGGGGTGTCACGGCCACAAGTCTTAGCATGCTGGTGACGTGAGTGGGCTTTGTCAGCACAAGCTGATGATCCCGCAAGCCTTATTCGTCAATCTAGTGCGGTGCATCATCCCTTCTTATACCAACTTGTTGACAACGGTCGGTCTTTGTCTTTTCATCAGTGGTCATGCTCAAATCAACTCTCCCCGGGATAAACTTAATTTAAAAAAGAGAAAATTATGCATATTTGAATTTTAGGGTACCTTTGCCTATTTAAATTAGCAGACGACTTTAATCATTTTCACTTTTATTCTTCTCCAGAATTCAGAATAGCCTTGTCTTGTCATCGTAACATGTCTGATAACAACAATGGTTTGAATAAGGACATGTCATGCGTAAAGCGTACCGCTTGGATCGCAAGTCCGGTGAGTTTCTCTTTATTCCCAAGCTTCTCATATGTGTATGATCATCATGATGAAAGTTTGAAGACGATTTGATTATTGTTATTTTTAAAGGTTTCTCGGGTCAAGAAGGTACCACAGCGACGTGTGAAAACTAGGAGTCTCAGAGCCATGGTATACAGACCTCTCTTCCCTTCTGAAACCGTCCGCTTTTTTTTTTTAACATATGCATGCTTGTTTGGTTGTAACACGAGGTAGAGATTGGACATGTTAAAATTATGGTGAATGAGGAATTCGTACCAGTGAATGGTGAAGTAAACGTTGATGCTGAATCTAAGACACCTCTTAATCCCATGGCTTCTCTTGCAGATGCTGACTTGAGTCTTCCTGTTAATGATTACCCTAACGCTGTGCTTTCCTTTGAGTTGGAGATGGAATCCTTATGTCGGAAGTATAAAGTAGTGGGAGGATTTACCGTGCTGAAGTACCATGTAGATCTCTACACGAATATATGGGAGAAATATGGGCACATTGCTACACAGAGATGGTGAAGAGTTATTCCCCCATACTCGTAACATCAGTCGTAGGACTCTTACCTGTTATTACCGAGATGGATAACACATCGCTGTATAATATTACGGACTCAAAAATCCAGGAATGGTACGAGATGTTGACTACTTGTGAGGGTCTCCGTTTCAACACAAACAGGCTGCATCAATATTTGGATAATGTAGAGAGGATCATATAGCAACTTTGGCAGAGGACAAGGCCTTGAAGGAAGAATCGTCCAATATTGACGAAATTATCCGAGATCTGCAGGATTGTTCGGAGAGATATGAGGAGAGATTGGAAAGATTGTACAACCGCAATTTCCGTTTACTTAGAGATCTGTTCTAGACCATAGGATGGGTAGTGAAACATTCATTTTATTTTTATTTTTATTTTTATTTTATTTTTTATTTTTTTGGGTTTTGGGTAGTATGAATAAAGAATATTTTAGATGATTTAGATGGATGTATGGGTTTTGAATTTGAAAGCTCATATATATTTTGAAATTATATTGAACTTGTGAAAGTAGAGATGAAGGTGTTTTAGGCATAGTATGCCTTGATCCATTTACCATTAATGATTGTCCCTAAAACTTCTCCATTCATATTAACGATTTTGTAATACACGCTCGGCATGGCCTTGAAGACTACATAAGGCCTTTCCCACTTTGGAGAAAATTTTGGAACAAATATATCTTCTTGAATATGCTTAGATGTTTTAAGTGCCAGTTCCCTTACTTGAAACACCCGTGGTTGTACTGCTTTGTCGTATTCCCTGGAGATTATGTGTCGATAAGTCTCCGCATATTTTTCTGCTTTGGCTCGTCTGGATTCAAGTACATCTAAATCTGCTACTTGGGAGTTGGGTATTTCATACTCTTCCCAATAGACTCCACTTTCTGCTGCAATCCTGGCTGACGGGACTTTAATCTATGCAGGCAGAATTGCATCGAGCCCATATACAAGAGAATATGGTGAGGTCTTTGTAGAATTCCTTGGAGAAGTTCTGTATACCCAGAAGGCCATATGAAATTGTTCGTGTCATGTCCTTGGATGGTCATAACCAATACGACTTAGAATTCTGATGAGGATCTTGTTGGTGCTTTTGGCTTGCCTATTCCCTTGGGGGTAGTATGGTATGGAGAATACCTGCTTGACGCCATATCCATGAATTAACTCTCAGATGCATTTATTTGCGAATGGAGTACCATTATCCATTATGATGTGCTTTGGTATCCCGAATCTTCATATAATACGTTCTTTGATGAATCCTGATATGGTTATTCTGGTCGTGCTTCTGAGAGGTACGACTTTGACCCATTTGGTGAAGTACTCCGTGGCAGTGAGTATGTACTCATGTTGCTTTGACGAGGATGGATAAACTTTACCAATGAGATCTAGTCCCCGGCTATAGAAGGAAAGGTCTGTGAATGAGGTTGCCGTGGATTTGACACTGGTGACATTTCTGAACAAATGAAGATGCATCGTCCTCCATGGTTGGCCAGTAATATTTTTCATGGACTTGGAGAAATAATTTTCTCTTGCCCTGGTGCTCCCATTCGTGCATTTCTTTCAGGATTCTGAATATCATCTTCTGCCAGACATCGCAACAAATCTCCGCCAAAGCTCGTCTGGTAGAGTATTCCTTCGTGAAAGAAAAATCTCTTGGATTTTCGGATCAAGGGTGTCGCTTCCCGCTTTTCTTGAGGTAGGACATTATCTCGAAGGTATTTGATACATGGGTCCCGCCAGTCCCCAGCATGGTGTATATTCAGTATTTCTGACTGTTGTAGAGGGATCTGACAATTAGAGCAAGACTCCTGCAACAATCGGGATTGGGCCTCTATGGTGG
Organism: Papaver californicum; assembly: GCA_023531435.1. Classification (NCBI taxonomy): domain Eukaryota; kingdom Viridiplantae; phylum Streptophyta; class Magnoliopsida; order Ranunculales; family Papaveraceae; genus Papaver; species Papaver californicum. The sequence goes on along the minus strand of JAJJMC010009453.1, from coordinate 848,157 downwards.
GCCAGTAATACCCAAGACGTCGGAGACGTCTATACAAGGTTACCACTAGTGTCTGACTTAACATCTCACGGTGTACTTGAATAAGTTTCCCTTTTGCTTCATCATCTCTAGACATCTCGACAGAGATCCGTCTGAGTTTCTATGATATAATACTCCATGTCATAGGAAGAAATGCTTTAAATTTTTAAGACTGACCTTTCCTTGGCTATGTGAATTACTGATCTCTTGGATGATAGGCGTCATCCAGTCATTGGCTTGTTCTTCATCAGGCTTGTCCATCCAGGTTGAGGGCTGAGTACGTCTCTGAACGGTGAGGGTCGTCTCTGAGTCTTCGAACTGAAGTTTTGAGGGTAGAGTTTCCAAGAAATCAACATGTTTGTTGTTGGTGCACCCCGTATGTATGATCGTTTCCTCGGAAAAGTGAGTTAAGATCTTTTGTGCCTTATCCCTATACGGGGCTAGTGTTGCTTCCTTAAGAGAATATATCCCATTTATCTGGTTCACTAGTAACTTCGAGTTTCCTCTTATTTTAAAACGTGTAGCTCCAGCTTACTTGGCTAGCAAAAATCCCAATAGGAAGGTTTCATACTTGGTAGAGTTGTTGGTACACCCATAGTCCAGATTGAACGAATGCAAGAAAACTTCACCAGTAGGTGACACTAACACAATAACAGCTCCCCCGGTGTTATTACTAGAGGTAGCAGACCTGTCGAAGTATAATAACCAGGATTCTTCTCCTGCAAGTATAATAACTATGACATCTGTAGCAACCATTTTGCCGTTCGCCCTATCATAGCGGGTTTCGATAGTAGAAATTTTACATGGTCATCCTTAGCCATCAACACTACCTTATTCACAAACAGATAATGCCGAAACTTCTGAATGGCATGTACCAAGGATAGACAGGCTATTTCAACCTTTGGATGTCTCAACTTTGCATCTCTTAGCGTACAACTGAGGTAGTAAATGGTACATTCAGTCCCTATGTCTCTTCACGAGCCAATAGGGATCCTATAGCAACTTCGCTAAAGGATGTGTAGATGAGTAATGGTTTGCCCGGAGTTGGAGATTTCATAAAAGATGGTGATAACAGTAACTCTTGGATCTAGTGGAATGCCTTTTGTTATGTGGATGACCAGACAAAACTCGCCCCTTTCTTTAGTAAGGGTGTAAACGAAGCAACAAACTGAGCTTTCCCGGGAATAAAGCGTCGAATATATGATACCTTTCCCATGAAGCTTTTAAGTTCCCTTGCAGTGCGCAGCGGTGACATGGTGGTGATAGCTTGTATTTTGGTCGGGTCCACTTTGATCCTTTCTGTTGTTACTTGAAATCCTAAAAACTTCCCGGATGAAACACCAAAGGCGCATTTCATAGGATTCATCTTCAAATGGTATTCACGGCATCTTTCGAACACTTGGATGTTTGTGTGGGATGCTCTAGTCTTGAATTTTACTACCACGTTGTCGACATAGTCTTCTACTTGCTTGTGCATCATGTCACGGAAGATTTTTGTCATGGCACTTTGGTAGGTAGCACCGGCGTTCTTCAATTCAAAGGGCATATCCATATAGTAGAAGTTGCCGATATGGGTTCGAAACGCGGTTTACTCAGCATCGTACTCGTACATCTTTATTTGATTATAACCTCTATATCCATCCATGAATGAAAACATATCGTGTCCGCTGGTGGCATCCACAAGCATGTCAATATTTGGGAGAGGAAAGTCATCCTTGGGTCAGAACTTGTTCAGGTTCCTGAAATCCACGCAACATCTTATTTGACCATTCTTTTTCTTGACGGGGATGACGTTAGCCAACCATGTGGGGTGTTGGATAGGCTTGATGATGTTTCCAGCAACTTTTAAATTTCAACCTTGATTTTCTCCTCGACTCCGTGCCTAAATTTCTAGGATGTTATTTGACTGATTTGGCGTCAGGGGCAACGCGTAAATGATGGGTGACTAATTTGTAATCCAACCCCGACATATCTTCATAGGTACAAGCGAAGACATCTTGGTATTGTTTGACTAGATTGATGAGCCCTGCTTTTTAATATGGTGACAAGGATGAGCTGATTAAAACGGGTCGTGGATTTATTTTGTTCCTAGGTTGATGGTTTCGAGCGTGTCAGCTGTAGCATCTGTTTGTTCTGTAATTGTCGTGGCACGTCTTGGACCTCCTCATGATATGGCTCTTCGTTGTGGTTGTATATCTGTTGCAAGGAGTTTCTTTGTGGGCCTCCCATATTAATTGATAACAACGATGGAGGAGGTAGACCACCCTTCCCTCGTTGTCATAACTAGTTACAAAGCTATGGACTCTCTTAGTAGGTGAAGGATTTGTGGCGTTGGAGGCCCCATAGTGGCGTCCATAGGGTCTGACGTCAGAAGTCGTTCCTGATGGCCCGACTCTTATGGCAGGGGTTGATGGTTCGTCTTCTATTGATGCCCAGTTGGGTAGCAGCGCGCTGTAGACCTTGTTAGATGGTTTGACGGCGTTGTCCTCTGGTTTGAAGAACTCAACATCGTATATTGGAGTATAGGGTGACGACGATGTTGTTATGCATATAATTTTCCCGTTCAGCACTGCTCTCACGTATTGATGGTAGGTGGAAGGAACAACCTTTTTGTCATGTAGCCATGGACGCCCTAGTATCATATGGTATTCGGGCTCTTTCGCAATATCGTAGAATTTCACCTTGGATATGATGGGACTAACATGTAAGTTTAAATAAACATGGTCATAGGAGTTAGTGCGGTTACCTTTGAAATTCTTCATCACTATGGGATGTTGTATGATATTTTTCTGCGGGACTTGGGTAGCCTTAAGCATCCCAAGCGTAATAACATTGGCAGTCGCTCCTTTGTCGATAAAGGCCCTCTTAAATTCAAACTCCTTGACATGAGAAGTGACATACAGGGCTCGATTATGGCCTTCTTCAACCATCATGTCCTCCTCGGTGAAGGTGACACTGTAATAGCTGGGTTGTCTAATATGGATGTTTTCGTCTCCATCGGGGCTGGTGTCAGGCGCGTGTTCACGGCTACGTGGTTGAGAGCATCAAAGGTGTCAACACGTTGATCCTTGGAAAAGTGAAGAAGATCACACAAGTTCTCAATTAGAAATGTAGCTTCCTGGTCCACCGGTTTTTCAGTAGTGGTGAAACTCCCAATATTGTGACGCGGGGAAGCGCTAGTCGCGAATTTTATCCCTGGTTCGATGGAATTTGTGCCTCGTTCAAAATCACTACGACACCCTACTTCTTCTATTAACTTGAGAAGGGAAGAGAATAAAGCGCTTACCACATCTTGAAGTCTTGCTAGAATTCTTGTTTGAGACTGTTGTCTTCGCATTAACTCAGCCAAGGTGATTGGGCTTTCGACTTCTTCAATGGTACCGTTGGTGAGGCTCAGGTTGGTGGTGTCGTTGATTGTTGGAGAGGGGATGTGCGTATCACCGTTGATATTGAGAGGGGAAATATTTGGATTGGTAGTTGTTGAATCCGAAATAAGGCCAACCATCTTGACCAGTGAGAGAACTGAGTTTTGTGACCGAGAGGTTGATCTCCGGTTGTGGTCGCCAACTGTTTGTACCTAAAATTTACTCCTAGGAAAAACAAATATATTGTAGAAGAACTTTCTTTAGGTTCTGTTGATGGTGTATTTTTGACAAAGGAGAAAAATGTAATATTGTCTCTGCTCAGATGTAGAAGCATGAAATAGATATGTACAAATTTCTGACCCGGCATCAGAATTATGGATATGTATTTCTATCTTATATTCTGCAAGAGAATTAAAAATGCATATTCAGCTCATAGCTACAATAGCTCTGTAGATCTTCATATATTTATGCACTTTCAAAATTTTAGGGCTTTACCTAGGTAAACCCTCGTTATTTCATGTGCATCCATATAAACTATTTGTATTAATCAGAATATGTTGATTATATAAAATTGTAAATGTTCAGAATAGTGGTTATGCCTAGGGATGCACAACGGGCGGGCGGGTCGGTTTTGGGGTAAAACCAACAACCAACCCGTCTAAAGGCGGGTTTTGATATTCAAAACCGTATACCAACCCGTCCACAGGCGGGTCGGGTCGGTTTCAACCAGAGGCGGGTCGGGCGGGTTCGGTTTATTTCGCGGGTTAATCCGTGGCAGATAGAAAAAAACTGGCAGCAAAAAACACTAAAAACAGACACTAAAAACAGAAAAAAAAAAAAAAAAAAAAAAAAGGAAAGAAAAGGCAGATAGAGATTGAGTTGATGAATCACCCATTAAGCCTCCTAAGAAACAGCAAAAAACATCAAACATCGTCAAAATATAATAACAAATACAATTATACAAGGGATATACACTAGCCACAAAAATAAGGATTAATTTATTTTCTTTGCTTTCTTATCATTTCTATGGAGTTGAATCTATATCGTTATCTTAGAAGTTCATGTGGCAATTATAGAACTTGAAATGGTAAGATTTTCAAATGATTTCTGAAAATTTTAGTTTGGAATAGTCTGTCTTTGGAAATTTGTGTAAGATTCGTTACACAATGAAAATGAGTGATTTTTGACTCATTTGTAACTAGAAAGAATAAGCTAACACAATAAAATTGTAAGAAAATACAGTAAGGTTTATAGCTATGTTAAAAAGACTCATAAAAAACAGAACAGGAATCCCGTATTCATAAAATGCAGTTTCGGCAGTTTGAAATCAAAAATTCGTATAAAAATCATTTCTCAATGGAATTCAGAAATTTTGGTCTTGTTTGAAAGTTGAGAGAGTCCTCTTTGACATAAAAATAATAGGGAAGGGTATTGAAGTACAGGTAAGTATGAAAACATCTTGACAAAACAGTACAGCAACACAGGTTCAGAATAAACGGGCGGGTTCGGGCGGGTGCTACACTAAACCCGTAAACCGACCCGTGGTGACCGGGTTTTAAATTTTCAAAACCGTATACCAACCCGTAGCGGGTCGGTTCGGTTATAAAACCCGCGTTTTTGTCGGGTTTGGGCGGGTGCGGTTTTTCGGGTCGGTTCCTGTGCAGCCTATGCCATATTTGAACAAAAGTGCTAATTAGATATATATCATCTAATTGCAGAGTCGCATCAAGCATTATCTCAAGTTGCAAACTTCCATAGTTGAATCTCTTGAAAATGTTCTGTATGCACTGCATAAAAGTTGAGCATAAATACTAACATTAAATCTCATACAATTGAGAAACCCTAAACACGTCATTAAATATGGCCACGAAATTAACAGATACCAAAGCTAGTGGTGCACATGAAATAACCATGGCACTAGCAAGTGCAACCCTTAGCGAACCCTAGCCACACTCCCAACACTAATGAGTAGCACACATATGTTCCAAAATGCTAGAAAAAAATCAAAAAGTCAAAAAGCCAGAAAGCCAACAAAGCTAATCACGCACCAAACGGACCCTAGAAGTGCTAGCGCTAGCACAAGCACCAAGCTTGGCGCTGCTAGCAACACCGCTAGAGCTAGCATCAGCGCCAACCTCAGCGCTAGCACTAGCTAGCACAAGCTTGACGCTTGGGTAATCCTTTACCTCTTTTCCCTATTTTCTCTATTTCCTCTCACGATTCATGCTTGCACCATCACCTAGGCTACAACCATGACATCGGTAAGTAATAGCAACATCACGGTCAAGCTTGTATCTAGCACAAACATTATGTTATAACAAAACTCAGATTCCATGACTCCACTAACTCTCATCAGAAATCAAAATAATTACATGAGGGGATTCTTCATGGGGTTTTGGTATATGGTGGTTACAATAACATGTGGCGTGGCAACACCCCATGAAAAGAAATTTACAAAGTAGTGGTGAATGTTGGAGTATATGAAGAGGTGATGGAGTAATGATCCAAAAGTTTCCAGAAACTTCCCAAGATAAAGTGGGCGGTTACACCATTCCCGTATAATCTCCATCCCTCCATCTCCCCACTACATCCACTACTTTACAAGGAAAATGTATGTTACTAATCACTATAAATAGGCTACTTAGCCCATTTCAGAAAGACAGAACAAGCTTATCATTCTCTAAAGCTCTGTTATTTTCTCAATAGTTCAACATCTCTACACATAATTCAACACACAAATTCTTTCAACTTTCCTTGCTTCCCTCCCATAAGATCAACCATGTTTCTCTCCTTGTGACCAAAGTAGGGTGGAACGGCTACTATCATGGTTTAAACTTGCCATGTACGATTTTGATTTCCGAATCTAAATAAAGTACTTCTACAGTACATTGTTTTTCCTAGAATCAATTTTTAGGTATTAACAATTGGCGACCATAGTGGGAGATCAATCTCTCGTTCATGAATCCAATTCTTCAACCATCTGTAAATAAATTCTTCAATCATCTAAAAATAGTGGATCTTAGGTCGGGTTCAGCAACAAATCCCAATTAAGGTTCAACAACCACTCATAACCCCGGCAATACCAGTGGCGGAACTCCAGAGATCATTCCTAGAAACACCACCACTGGAAATACCAAGACTCCTCTCTGTACCACTGAAGGTGTCAAAAACAAGGAGCAGACGTCACCAACCATAGTTGATTTGATGAAGCGCCAAGAAACTTTGTTCGAAACTCAAGTAGCCATGGATACTACCCAGAAGGAAGTTCTTACCTTTCTTAAGACTTTAACGGAGCAGTTATCATCGGAGCAGCCTCCATCATAGCAGCATTATGTACAGTAACACCACTCGGAGTTCCTTCTTAAACAATCGCTTCAGGGGAGTTTGTGCATGATTTTGAGTTGGAAAAGACACATCACCAACGTCGCGGCTAATGGTAATCTCCAATCCTTCACCTATAAGTTCATCTCTCTGATTTGGTTCACTCTTCCCCTAAAATTGGAGACATTGTACAGATAATAATCTAAAATAGCTTAACAATTCCCTAGACACACTCCCAACACAAATGAGTAGCACACGCATGTGCCAAAATCCTGAAAAACATCAAACAAAGCCAAAGACAACATGCCCACACCAAACGAGCACTAGCAGCGCTAGCGACAGCACTAGTGCCAGCGCTGGCGCCTATGCTGCCGCTAGCGTTCCCCACTTACCTGCTGATGTTTTCGCTGACGCACCCGTGCCTATGCTTGTACTATAACCAATCCTTATTTTCTCGAGACAGCATTATCCTTTGCTACTAGCACCAATATTAAGCCATATATTGTGTTAACACAAACTCATTAATAACATTATCTTACTCATGAATTACTCACGTGTTTTGAGTCTATGACTCCAGTAACTCTTACGAGAAATCAAAACAATTACATGGGGGGATTCTTCATGGGTATTATTTTGGTAGTTTACAGCAGCATGCGGTGTGACAACACCCCATGATCTGAAAGCTACAAAGTAAAGGTGATGGTTGTAGAAGTTCAGAAGATAATGTAATAATGCTTTTCCAGAAACTTCCAAGCATAATGGCGGTTACACCATTACCCCCATAATCTCCATCACTCCACCTATTCACTACCTCCACTACTTTACAAGGAAAGTGTGTATTACCAACTACTATAAATAGGCTACTTTGCCTATTCAGAAAATAGAAAAAGCTTACCATTCTCATAGCTCGGTTGTTCTCAATAGTTCATCACCTCTACACACAATTCAATACACATATTTCCTTCAACTTTCTTTGCTTCCCTCCCCTAAGATCAACCCATTTTCTCTCCTTGTGACCGAAGCAGGACGGAACGGCTACTATCGTGGTTTAGGCTTGCCATGTAGGATTTTGATTTCTGAATCAAAAGAAAGTACTTCTACAGTACATTGTTTTGCTTAGAATCAAATTTTAGGTACTAACAATTGACAACCACAACGAGAGGTCAATCTCTCGGTCATGAATCTAATTCTTCAACCATCTGAATATCAACTTTTCAATCACCCAAAAATGGGTAGATCTTAAGTTAGGTTCAGCAACCAATCCCAATTCAGGTTCAAAAAAACACTACTAACCCCGACAACACCAGTGGTGGAACTACAGAAATTATTCCTCAAAACACCACCACTGAAAATACCAACATTCCTTTTTGTACCACTAAAGGTGCCAAAGACAAGGAGCAGGCATCACCAACCATAACTGATTTGATAAAGCACATAAAAACCTTGGATGAAACTCAAGTAACCATGCCCACTACCCAGAAGGAGTTCTTACTTTTCTTAAGACTTTAACGGAATAATTATCACCAGAACAACATCATCGTCAAATGGAGAAAGCCAAGAAAAAAACTGTCGGTGGCGCCAATACGCCAAGAGCTAATGCCTAAGCAGATGATGAAGTACAGGTCCTCACTGACCATGTACCAGAGAGGAATCAGTAACAACAAAACTTTGTCACTCGTAAAACTTGGAAAGGCTCCTTCAAAACCGTGAAAAGGAAGATTCATCTTCATTCCATCAACACCAACCCCCTTAACCAACAGAAATTCAGAAGATCGCATTGCCGAGCGGATATTTGTCTCCTCCATTCTCATTGTATGATGGCACCGGGTAAGCTCGAGAATATATTTCTTGATTCTTGGAATCGTTAGGATGCATGAATATAATCAAGTGTTACGGCTCAAAGAATTCTCCAAATCTCTTACTGGAAGAGCTTATACTCGGTACAACAACCTCGCTCCCAACAACATCTCTAGTTGGTCTCAGATTGTCAATATTTTTTATAAAAAGTATTTCTTCGTCTCTGAGGAAATCACTCTCTCGGACATGGGAAGAATGTTCCAATGAACAACGAGCATCCCAACGAATACGTGAATAGGTTCAGAACACAAGCTCTCAACCGCCATGACTAGAACGTAACTGAGCAACAGTTGGTGGAGCTTTGCATTAATGGTATGATTCATGTTTATCGTGCATTATTATACTCGGTACAACAACCTCGCTCCCAACAACATCTCTAGTTGGTCTCAGATTGTCAATGTTTTTTATAAGAAGTATTTATTTTTCTCTGAGGAAATCACTCTCTCGGACCTGGGAAGAATGTTTCATAGGAACAATGAGCATCCCAACGAATACCTGAATAGGTTCAGAACACAAGCTCTCGACCGCCATGACTAGAACGTAACTGAGCAACACTTGGTGGAGCTTTGCATTAATGGTATGATTCATGTTTATCGTGCATTATTAGAAAATTTACGATTCAAACCTTCTCTGAGCCTCATGAGGCCGCCAAGAGATCAGCAACAACTGCTCCAGCCTTGCTACAAAGAACAAGGCTCGTTAAAAAAGAAAGCGATGGAGACACCCGTAAAAGTAGACATATGGTGAACAAACAACATTCTATCCAACACTCCATAGGTATTTTTACTGAGGAAGGGGGAAAGAGAAAGGAAGTATCTCATCGACGTCACAGACTAAGCACGTCGCGTAGACCCCAGCGACAGCCTCAACACCAAATCAAGGACAAGGTTCAGTTAGGACTCCGCGTCAAACACAACAAACTAAGACAGATACAATGATCCCATACTTCCCCTTCCCCATGGAGGAGGTCCTCGAAAATTTTGAATTATGGGTACAAAATGGATCTATCAAGTTACCGCATATGTGACACCCACAAACCAAAGAGGATATATCAGATCCAAAATACTGTCACTTCCACAAATTTTTCAACCATCCCACCGGTGAATGCAATGGTTTAAGGCGCATTTTCAAAGAAAAGATCGACTCATGAGAGCTATGCCTGGGGACTGAAGGTATCTACAAAGATCCCCTCCCGATCAGGAGCTTTACTCTCTGTGGAGACTCAGTCAACGGGAATGTCCGATCTATAATGGAGCGCATATGTGAATTTCTTTACCTATCAAAGGCACAATGAAATGATATTTCTACTACCCTCATTCGTGTTGTGTCAGGTAAGCGCTTACTCTTCGCTGAAAAAGCTATTGTATATCATGAGACCGCTTCAGAAGACATAATCATCAAACATAATTAGAAGCATGGATGGGGACTTCTCACCACTTCCAATCTCAAGGGTACCTGGTTTGAAAAAATATTAATCGATTCGGGGATCGATGTCAATATCATCACCATCATGACTCTAGGAGCTACAGGAATTTCCAGACATGAAGCTACCCGTTCACCGACCGTAATCAAGGATTCTGAAGCAAAGTCCAGGAATGCCTACGGTCATATCACTCTTGAGGTAAAATTGGGTGAATCCCAAGTATATACTAAGTTTCATATTATCAAGGAGAATCCAAATTATGATATGATTCTAGGGCGCTCATGGGTCCATAGCAACAAGATAGGATCAAATGTACCACATTCGCCGAAGCCAACACCTCCAAGACTCTCCAACAAGCCAGCAAATCCCGAGGATTGCCTATCAGATGAGTTTCGCCACACAATGAATTTGGATGTGAAGCAGTTTCCATGAGAGGACATGGCATCATACGTTCGAAAGTTTCACGCACAAGTAAGTTATATCTAACCAAATCCTTTGCAACCAGCGATATCACATCCCATCAAATCTTGGGGACTTGACCCGGATATCAACCCTACTCTGACTCGGCGATGTGAATGGGAAGATGATCATTTTCAAAATTTTATCAAATGGGTATGGATTGTCTCTACTGGAGATAAAAAAAATTAGTAACCCGGTTATTCAGAAGACATGTCATGAAGATAAGGAGCCTGAACCCAATTTCTTCCATGTCGGAGATACGGTGGAGAAAATGACAGCCTCTCCTGAAGAAGAGTCGTATCTCATCATTGAAAACTTGATCAACGGTTACTACAAGCTTGTCATACATGGAAAGTGGCTTAAAGCTCACAACGCTTAAATCATTCTACCACTACCTCACAATATTTCCCTATTTTACGCAATATTTTTAATTCCTCAAAAATGTTTACAACATCTTGCATTCATATTTAGGGTTTCAATTTATGAATGAAACAATTGTTTCTTTCTTTAGAAAAAAATATCCTTGCAAATCATTCAAAAATCACTACCTACTCAAAATCCCAAAATAAAACCACAAAAAAGCCATATGGATCAGAAACCTATAAAACTCAAAAAAAAAGTCTAGAAAAACTCCTTGAAAACTGGTTCAGCACCTTCAGTGTATGTCCTCTCCATTTTCTCAAGAGCCTCAGTCGCAAACTTCAACTCCATAGAAAGCTTATCAACTTCACATTTATCCTTGGAAACCGTCTCCAAGTTATAAGATACGCCTTTCTCCTGCAAATGCTCTTCAATAACTTCTAAATAACGACGAAGCCATGAAACATTAAGCTCATCCCTTTCAGACTCATCTAAAACATCCTTCTAGTCTTGGAGAACTATCTCGGAGATTTCTCTACGGGGAAGCAAAACCATCTCACGCACAGTTGGCAGCTGTACAGACACATCCTTCTCCAGAATACGATAACTTTTGGGATTACCTACGAAGAAGTGGCCAAACTTCTTCCATACTTTGGTGTACAACTCAGCATAAGTGGATGGGATGGTGAAAACCCCAATACACACGTGTTCGAGCCGATTCCTATTGAAATTTAATTTAAAATTAACTTCAGCGTTCGGGTACTCAATCGAAACATCCTCCATCATATCAGTGTTCTGTACAATAACACCACCCAGAGTGCTTTTTTAAACAGTCGCGTGACGAGAGCTTGTTCATGGTTTTGAATTGGAAAAGACACATCACCAGCGTCACGGCTCATGGTAATCTCCAATTCTTCATCTAAAAATTCATCTCTCTGCTTTGGTTCGTTTATCCCCTAAAAAATGAAGGCATTATAGAGATAATGAGTTAAAATATCTCAAGAATGAGAAATTGAATAAAAAATAATGAAATTCATAAATTATGTCCATTATAAATCTAAGCATTCATTTAAAAGTGTTTCGGGTCATGGCACATAATTTAGAAAGATATGGATCATTTTGCAAAAATGCTGTCAGAAACGTCTTTTTACTGCCCTACGGAAGAACTGCAACTGGCGTTAATTGGTAAGGAATTTTGGGGTGATTTTTATACCAAAATATTCATATGTATATATACTACAACAGTATAAAAGGGCGTGTCAATCGTATTAACGAGCTAATAAGGGTGGACGAAACGCTCGACTAGATGATAGCAGAAAACCTACAGAATTCTTCCTGGAAAGTTCAGGACTATCGGTGTAAGATAATTTTCACCTAGTAAATATACTCCAAATCCAAAAATTATTTTTTTTAAAGTTATCTCTTTCTTTTATCTAAAGAATGAGAGGTCAACCAACTCATTCCTACTTGGGACGAAGATTTTATGGCTGTTCCGGTAAGAAGACCTGAATCTGAATTTTTCTGACAGTGAAAATTGCTAAAGTCTTTCATGAAATCATGTTTGGTTTTACACATTTGGTGGTACCGGATATATAATCATGACATTATTATTCTAAAACAATGAATCAAACTTACTTGTATTTGCGACAAGTCATCAAAAGAAGAAAGCTCCTTGCGATGTGACTCACCACCAAGTTCTTCATTCTCATATCCAGATTTCTTCAATTACTTCAGTATGGGACGATATTTCAGGTCCGTTGTCATCTTGATGTAGGACATCCTACTCATAATTTCTTTATTTCCTAGTTCTAGTTTATTTCTTAATTTAGGATTTCATTTTCTTGGTATTGGTTTATTTCCTAGTTTAGTTTGATTTCCTTTTCTAGTCCTAGTTATATTTAGAATCATTGAAGCCTATATAAGAAGGTCTAGCATTGTAGAGAAACACAATTATACAACCAATATTATTAATTGATTAATATAAAAGTTATCTTCTTATTTATTATCTTTATTTGTTATTACTTTTGTGAATCTATTGATCTCATACTAGTTTTCATTATCTATTGGATTTTTGATCCAAGTTGTACGCTTCCGCTACGTTAAGTGTTATCAGAGCCTGTTGAGAGCCTCCGTTGACTGCCTTTACTTTCAAGTTCTTTATCATGGATAAAGAGTTTCGTATTAATTTCAGAGTAGGTGGAAAGATTTTTGATTTTATTTTTGATCCATCTTTTCCGAGAAACTATGTGTCCTTAGCAGCGGCAAATTACTCAAGAAAAACAATTGTGGCGAATGGGATTTTCACGGAGGTCTTCTTGAATTTAGTTTCCACAAAGGTAAGTATCGTAGTATTGCTTATTGTAAGTACCTTTTATGAACAATTTTCATGTATTATTGGGTGAACCTTGGCTTTCGAGTTTAGGTGTTGTTTACAATAAATGCATCCATAGTTTTGAATTTTTAATGGAAAAACATTACATCGTTTAGTGGGATCACGTAAGTCTTCCGATCATTATTCACCTCTTCGAACTCTTCCTACCCAACAAACACCGTTAGAACAAAGGACTGAAATTTTTATGACAGATTTATGAAAAATCCTCGATGAGATATTCAATTGTGTTATGGAGAAATATAGAAAAAAGTATATTGATAACGATCCATGTTTCGAAAATCCTACACCAATGTCAACTTAACAAGTACCTATCTTAGATGAAGAAGACAAAAACGACAATAAAGAAAGTTCTAGTGTTGTTGGAATTAAGCACCCACAACCCCCTGGTTCTATTTCTCCAAACACGTCTACTTTTATTCCTAAAAATATTAATACTCAAGAGAAACTTGATAATGTCGTTAGAAATCTGCCTCAATGTCTTGAGATTTTTGATGTTTCTACTACTCCTATTGATTTTGTTATGCCAAATTTAAGCTTTCATAACATCAGTTGTTATGTTAAGTTTTTGTATTTTACTATTTTATGGCATAAGAAATTGAAGTTATAAAAACACTCGAAGTACATTGTTCGTTGGGATGGACGTTTATAATACTTACCTATTTTGAGGGCAAGTTCTACAACAAGTGGCGGGCATAATCCTTCTTATGAAAACTTCTTGAATGTGTGAGCTATCTGCTTGAGTCGAAATTCAGTATTTGTTGGTTCTCTTAACAAGCTTATTTCAGCTAGATACTTGCACTTAATTATTGATTCAAAATCAGATTCTCGCTTGACCTCTTCAAACTGGACGAGTAATTACGAAGTTTTATCTAAGGCGTCTGAAATTCTAGATATATGTCAAGAAGCTTCTTCAAGTCCTTATGGTGTTCCCAATAAAGATTATGAGATTCACAAAACCCTCATTGGTCTGTTCGTGTTTTTCTTAAACTAAATCAAGATCTTGTAGGGGTTCTAAGGCTTGTTGGTTTTTTTTATGGAAGATTCGTGGGGCGAAGTATCCTTATCTAACACCATCGATATTCCATTGTATTGTTTCTATAAGTTTTTTTCTAAAGTCCGGATGACGAGATTATATGAAGAAAGATGACGATATTGGTATACCAATGTGTCTTGAAACAAGTTATGCGCCAAGAAAGTACCACAACTTGTACTTTCATTGAAATCATAAATGGTATGTCAGATCAGTTAATTGATGAATATGCGAGAATATTCCATAAGTTTAAGTTGAGCCATGAGGGACAAATATCTTTTGGACAAACAGATGAATTTGGGAATGTTGATCCACCTAATGTTGTTTCATCCTTGAATATAAAACCTACAACGACGAGCTGTTATCCAAAAATTTACTCCCATGAGTTTCAGTTACGAGTCAATCAAGATATGCCTGCTTCTTGTGCTATAAAACTTTCTTTTGATAAGCAATTCTTTTTAAATTACATGCAAGGAACTGGTTCTACTAATGATGCACATCTTTATGTGTACTGGTTATATCTCTATATTTGGTACAAAGATGATCCAAAATCTCAAGACAAATTGAACTACTACCTCACGGCACTACAGTTGACATCAACTATAGCTTCTTCATTTTTAATAAGAGTATTGGCCGCAAAGATATCCCTGGAATTTGGCATAAAAATTCTTATTCTAGATGATTTAGTAAGGTTCTTAACATGTTTATCGCGAGTTTTAAAGGAAAATTTTCCTGTAGCAAGGCTGAAACATTACGTATAGTCAATTTGATTTTTGAAGCTGATCGACGGGTCTTATGTAAAAAGGTTATTCAATCTGTTGTTGAAGGACGATTTTATGAATCTACCATATCTATGCACGAAGCTGTTTTGGAACTTGTTGGGAGGCATATTGTTTCACCTCAGATGTTGGTTTAAAGTATTTTGAGCATGTGAAGGATATTAGAGTTTGTATTCGGGAATAAGCTATTACAATTATTCATGAGATATGTTTTTGTAATGCTAACTTCTCTGGGTTTACTAGTGTTTTCCTAAAGAAATCTCCACAAGGTGGAAATGTGAAGTATCTAATAAGTAATGATCTTCGTCATCGTTTTAGACCTTATGAACCTGGCAAGGGAGTTTTGTCTCTCTATACCGAACTCGAGGTCGAGTTCTTTCTAAGAAGGGGAAGCCTGATGTAGGACATCCTGCTCATAAGTTCTTTATATCCTAGTTCTAGTTTATTTCTTAATTTAAGATTTCCTTTTCCTAGTATTGGTTTATTTCCTAGTTTAGTTTGATTTCCTTTTCTAGTCATAGTTATGTTCAGAATCATTGAATCCTATATAAGAAGGTCTAGCATTATAGAGAAACACAATTCTACAACCAATATTATTATTTGATTAGTATCAAAGTTATATTCTTATCTATTATCTGTATTTGTTATTACTTTTGTGAATCTATTGATATCACACTAGTTTTCATTATCTATTGGATCTTTGATCCAAGTTATACGCTTCCGCTATGTGATATCTTGGTTTTCTTCTTCTTCGGTACTTCCAACCACAATGGTATTTTTCTGATACCAGAGTATCCATGTTGCTAGTTATCTAAGAATGAAGATTATTCATAAGAGTCAGAATTCATCAAATTCAGTTAGAAGAAAGACCATACAACTCAGGGATATCCAAAAGAAAGTTTACTTAAAACATAAGGAGTCGAAACACCAATAATAGATGGGACTCCAAACTTGAAAGGTTGAATACTCGAGTCACTTTGATGAGTCACGCTCCCAGACTAGGTAAAGGTGCTCGTCAGGAAGAGATATAGATTTATTTCATAGAGAAAGGAAGAGTAAGAGAAAACACAAGACGCTTACCTTATTTAAAGGATGGTCTCCACTTCCAGGCATAATTACCCGTGGTCTCTTCTCCCCGGACCGAGGAACGACATTCACTGCAACATCAGGTGCAAAGTGTTCTGGGAACCCCGACTGCAAAAACAAACTAAACACTTAATTACCGAGTAAAGGATGATGATTCAATGGAGAATGATTTGAGATACCTGTGTCAAGTTAACGATCATATCATGCCTCGCTTTAAAAGTAATTTTCAAGTTAGGTCGAGTTGTCAATTTCTTTTCCGAAGGCTCGCCGCGTACATCAGAAGGCTCACTAGATACAAAGTCTTTAAGGAGATTGAGTTGTGCATTCCATAAGTCATCATATTCATCAGTTACACGTTCTTTCCTATCAACCTAGAGGAAAGGAATGCTTCAATCAGGAATGGTATGGGCACCCTCAGATCACCAAAGCACGTCTATAAGAGGTTCCCTGGTGCGGTAACGAGGAATAGACTGATCAAACCCCATTTTCCGAGCCGCCCTATCAATTTTATAACTCTGCATGATATAATTACCGGAACGAACAACAAGTATGTACCTGGGGTACAACTATTCATAATAGTCTCCTCGCCGAGTGTAACAGTAGTACGCTCACCACTTGGGCCAGAGTGAAGGACAATGTCATAGCTCTTGGAAAAGGTTTCCGGTGGAATTACATGTGGAAGCTTCGAACCCCAAGGTCTGAAAATTCACCTTATTCTCATTATCCATTAAACTAATAAGAATAACAAAAGAAGTTTTCTTCTTACTCCAACGAAGTATTCTAGTATACTCTATCTCTGAACTGGGATAAGAAGGCTTGGCCTTTGGTGCATATTCAGGAAAATGCTCTCATATCCAAGCTTGCATAAACATAACATTGATAAAGGACTCTACCTTGGCATGACTATTGGAAATCCTCGTGTCACGAATGAAAGAATCCAAATGATAGTATACAGAGCCTAGAAACAAATTACCAAGAGGAAGAGTCTTTTCACCAGCAAGATTAACAACAACTGAAACAAGTGAAGGCTTCAAATGACCTCCAGGAGAATCTTCGAACATGTCTCTGGAAAGCCAAAGTACAAGGAATGCAGCAATGCACAAAGGATCGTCAACAGCAAGGACGTCAACGCTTGTACTTCTTTCCCACCATTAACCAATCCAAGACGAATAATTTTTGTTATTACAACGACCATACTTCTGCAACTCTTCTATTTTCTGAACAAGGATGGCACCATGCTTCATTTCCTTTTCAGACCATTTGACCGGAATGCTACCAACAACTGGCAGTTGCAACAAAACCTCCAGGTCCTCCAAAATGATTGCTAACTCATCCCAAGCGCATATATCTGAATAGGTTGGACCGCACCAACAAGAAACAAATGCAAGCATATCCTTCGTGTCCTTATTAATTTTCAAAGTCTCAGACACTTGCACAACATGGAATATCGTAGCAGTATTTAAAACTATCTTCACCTGAGGATTCTTCAAACATAACCTTAGCCCATCTTTTCCATTCAGGCAGAGGAATTTAGAACGTTTAAAAATCAACAAATAAAGGCATATACTCTCTTCTCTGCAAACATCAACTGACAAGATCCTGTCGATAAATACCCTGATGTTGAGGAGCGTTATTGATGTTCATAATAAAGTTGCCAACATAATCAGAGTCAGCGGCTTCCTCAGCTATACCATCAAAGAGCTTATTATAGATGCTGGGCACATCATCTAGAGAAACAACATCAGAATTTTCGCTTCTATCACGACTAGAAACAGTGGTAGTATTATCTTCCTGATTGATAGACATCTACAATTGGTTCAAATAATATTCACGTCAACAACTGGGAAATCACATGCAAGGTTTGGTTCTATTTTATGTATATATAATATTGTTATGCAAATACATGCTTATATACATAAATTAAAACCAACATCAAGGAAAATTTCCACAAACCCAGCATACCTGGTTAAAGCTTAACAACGCTGCAGTGAAGCCAATGAAAAATTATTACAAAGACAACAATTGTAGAATTAGGGCTCACCTGCAAGAGGAGATCAATATCAAGTCAATAGCATGCTTATGCAACGAAGCAAGCAATAATAATTGAAAAGTGAGTAAACACTCAGGTCAAAAAAAAAGAAAAATATGTGAGTATTTACTCATGTAAAAAAAAAATTACCTGGTCGGCGCCGGAAATTGGCCAAAATCTGGTCGGCGTTGATTGGACAGTGGTGTCGCCGGTGAAGAGGGTGTTGTTGCAGGGAGAGAAAAAAAAAAGAGGGAAGCTTCCGTGGCCAATGATGGAGAGAATAAAAATAAGGGTTTACTCCCTTTTACAGTGATTGGTTTCCAAATCTAGGTCAAACAAGGATTTCCTATTTGAAACCATATTCCCGTGCTACACACGTGTCAATTTTGGTCTCTCTATCATACAAATCATCTAAGCATCGTTAGTTTACGCTGCCCACATGATGCTCTATCATCCTACATGCACTACTACATCAACTATTACTCCTTCGATTATTCAGCATCATCAGAGCGTCATCAAATAAGAATATCTGGTAATGTACGACAAACTAAAACTTATTGAGTTATTTTGCTTATGACGGTGAAATAATATAAAGAATCACCATCTAGTGCTTACCACGAAATACATTATCGTTCTGCGCTAAGCAAGGGAGTTAATGTTGATGGTGAGTTTTTGACAAGGGAGAAAATTGTAATATTGTTTTTTCCTAGCTGCAGAATAATGAAATAAATATGTATACATTCCTGACATGGCATCATAATTATAAATACATTTTACTATCTTACATTCCGCAAGGGAATTGAGAATACGTATTCAGCTTATGACTACAACAGCCCTGTAGCTATTTTATATATGTACGCGCCTTTAAAATGTCAAAGCTAAACCCTCGTTATTTCATGTGCGTCCATGCAAACTATCTGTATTGATTAGAACACGCTGATTGTACAAAATTACGAACATTCAGAGTAGATACTATGCCATATCTGAATAAAAACGCTAGTTAGATACATACCATCTAAATGCAGAGTCGCATCAAGCATTATCTCAAGTTGCAAACTTCCACAGCCGAATCTCTTGAAAGTGATATGTATAAACTTCATAAAAAGTTAAGCATAAATGCTAACATTAAGTCTCATACAATTAAGAAATTTTAAACAGGCCATAAATATGGCCACGACATTAATGAATGCCAAAAATAACTGAGCATAGGAAATAACCATGGCACTAGCAAGTACCAGCCTCCACAAAGCCCTAGCCACACTCCGGAAATAAATAAGTAGCACACACATGTTCCAAAAGCCTGAAAAAAGCCAACAAAGTCAAAGCCAACATGCCCACACCAAACGAGCATTAGCAGCGCTAGCGCTCCCCACTTACATGTTGTTGTTGTCGCCGCCGCATCCGCGCCTATGCTTGTACTAGCACCAATCCTTGTTTGCTCAATCTATCATTATCCTTTGCTACTAGCACCAATATTAAGCCATTGATATATTGTGTTAACACAAACACATTAATAACATTATCTTACTCACGAATTACTCACTTGTTTTGAGTCTATGACTCCACTAACTCTTACGAGAAATCAAAACAATTATATGAGGGATTCTTCATGAGTATTGGTTTGGTGGTTTACAGCAACATGTGGTGTGACAACCCCCCATGATCTGAAAGTTACAAAGTAGTGGTGACGGTTTTAGAAGTTCAGGAGATAATGGAATAATGCTTTTCCAGAAACTTCCAAGCATAATGGGCGGTTACACCATTACCCCCATAATCTCCATAACTCCATATCTTCACTACCTCCACTAATCTACAAGTAAAGTGTGTGTTACCAACTACTAATATTAGGCTACTTAGCCCATTTAGAAAACAGAACAAGCTTGCCATTCTCATAAGCTCTGTTATTCTCAATAGTTCATCACCTTAACACATATTTCCTTAAACTTTCTTTCTTCCCTCCCATAAGATCAACCCATTCTCTCTCCTTGTGACCGAAGGACGGAACGACTATTATTATGGTTTAGGTTTGTCATGTACGATTTTGATTTCCGAATCTAAAGAAAGTACTTCTACAGTACATTATTTTTCCTAGAATCAAATTTTAGTTACTAACAAAAGTTTGTACATATATATTTATTTTATGTTGCTACAGCTGAGGAGAGACAATATTACAAGTTTCACCCTTGTCAAAATCCACCATCAACAGAATTCACAAAAAAATCAATCAGAGTGGATCTAAACTTATAAAAACGTTTCTCTATTGTCTAGTATCATGGCATATATAAATCACAATTAGGTGATAGATCTAAACTTACGAAAAAAACACAAATGAACAACTCAAGTAAATCAGTATCTAGGCATATGTAAATCTCCATGAACATAGAACTGCAACCCGTTTATCATACAAATTAACAGACAGAATGGGTAACAATATGACAATAGTGTCCAAATTTATACAAAAATAAAAATCAAGCCTTAATCTAGAAGTTATAATAGTATTTTAATGGAAGAAGAACTGAAGAAATTACCCATTCCAAGAGCAGGAAGCTCAACATCCCCGTGTTGTTGCATGTACCTCTATAATAACAATAATATTTCAGGAGTTATGACCTAATTTGAGTGAGAATATCAAGATCACGGTGCTAAAAGCGAAACCCTAAACTTAATTGTGTAGTTTTACTATATCCTCCACTTTCTGACTTATCATCTTAAAAAACCTTCCTAGATGATATTTCTAGATTCTACCTGCACTCTCTCTCGCAGATTCATATTACTCGCTCACAAATTAGAGCATGTATCCAATTTTTTATGAAACAATATCTACAATTTACAAAATGCCTCTTTTCCTCCTTTTAAAATGTTCACAGCCATACATACAGAAGGGGAAAAAGAAGCAAAACATCATAAACTAAACAAACAAAATACTGACCTTATAACTTTTATTCTCTGCATAAAAGATCAAACATGCTATAACAATCAGCAATATCTACAGACCTACAGTGAGATATCAAACACACATACCTATCAAATTGAATTCACTTCATAACACTGAAATCAAACACGTTCTCTTTTCCTTTGATCCCTTTTCTTCACCAATTTTAAGTGAAGTTTCTACATATGGAAATCAAATTAATAAAATTAGTATCAAGAACAAAATAAGAAGCACAAACTTAGCATCAATTTCATAATCGGTTTTGCATAAAGACCAAACATAGCATCAATTTCACACTTGTAGCCAAATTTTTGTCGTCAGATGATAAAAACAAAGGTGTAACTGAATCTCCATGACCTTTCAAAGTATTCACATCCAATGGATGATATCGTTTCACTTGATCCTGAAACAATCAGACAGTATCATTCAAACCATTATTAATTCATACAAACCATTATTATTATTCACAATTTCATCTGGTTTTGAAATGGTTTCTACTTCAGATCTTTTCTGACGAAAGTAATGAGAGAAGAAAATGAGATCAATAAGAGCTCCAAGTGAAACTAAGATTATAAGAACTGGAAGAAATCCAAACTCTAGAAAAAGTGATTATTGTTCTTCCATTTTTGAGAAGAAGAAGAGTTAAAATGAGTTTTGATACGATTATGAAAAAAGTATTTGTTTTGCGCATATTTTTTGTTTGGTTAAAGAGTGGAAGAGAGAAAACCATGGAATCGATTTAAAACCCTTTTGCTTGATCTTCTTCGTAGGAATGCAAATCATTAAAAACCCACCTAATAAAAGCTTTTAGTGGTGCCTTACATTAATTATGATAAACAACTGTTGGAT
>JAJJMC010009453.1:802609-826157 GCA_023531435.1 Papaver californicum | reverse complement strand
GAGATCCTGGCCACCACTACCAAATGATGAATGTATCCTGGACATTGGGTCTAATAGATTAAACAAGTATTTTCTAAGTATTGACTTGGTGTGGTTCGTTATATGAATGTATTTTTATCTCATCGTGTTGATATCAACACAGCCCTAGAGTCTTTGAAGAAAATTGTTTGCCAGAAGTGGACTAATTTATTTCCCCAACATACTAGTTTCTCTGTTAACGACTAAACCAAGTTTGTGTAGGTAGATCATAATGTTCTTCTTAGGTATTTTGCATCTCTTTGCCATTATAGAAGTCAGAAGAGTTCTGGTTTGGTTGTTGAAGTTGGCAGTAATGCTACTAGTTTTTCTAGTAGTTGTTCTTTAACTGAATCTGAAGAAGTCATAGTTTGTTTCTTTGAGGATGGGTATGTGTCTATTATCAAGACTCTTAGATCTGATGGGTGGCTTATAAAACTTGGTGAAGTTTTTTTTTTTTTTGAGGTGTAGCATAAGTACGGATTGCAATAAAAAATATGAGGTTAAGTCTAGATATCGTCTTGTTGTTACAAAGAATGAACCTAGTAGGTTCTGTGCCAAGTGTATAAAAGACAGTTACCCTTGGAGGATTAGGGTTCAGATATTGATGATGAAAACACGATGCTCAAGTTTAAAAATTATGTTAATTTTCATGATTATGGATTGGTAAATAAAATGCTCAACCACAAATTCAGTAGCCTTTTTGGTTATAGTTTGATCACGGACGAAAACAGAAGTGATCCAAGTTTCAAACCCTAAAAAAATGGTTAAAGTTAAATATGGCATCAATGTGAAGTATTGAAATGACGAGAGTACCAACTACACCATAATGTTTTTGATATCAACCTATGTCGACTCACCTTGTATAATCTTATCGAAACAACAACGACCAAAGGATTATTTCAACAGAGGATTTTTGGTAATAGTCAAAGTTCTATTCGAACTAACTATGGATCGTTACCAAGAAAGTATTAACGTACAAGTATGATTACTGAAGTATAATAACAATTATAATGCGTAAAATAAAACAATCACACAGACACAAAACATCTTGCCAGAAAACCCCCGGGGCCTAGTATAACTTTGAGTAATTTCATAATTAAGCCGCTATACAAATTGACTACCGCAACTTCGTATAGTTGAGACCAAGTAAAAATACAATAAGTTACTCAGTTTCCTTAGTATCCCTACGCCCACAACCAATCTGTCCAACACACGTGAATCTCAAGACAAAGTCTACTATCTTGAGTCGATTCACCGCTGTGAATACTTATGCACCTGAATCCCTTGGATCGTAACTCGAAACAGTAAAAGACTAACCTGCTTCAGTAACCAACTCTCTTGTTAATCAGTCAAAATCAATCTTTAGATCATTGATAAAGTAAAGTCAAAGGATATTCGTGGGATGCTTGAATGCTTGGATCTTTTGGTCAAAAGATCAAACCAAGACAATGATTATCAAAATAATCAATCTTGATGAACAAGCTCTATCCAAGCAACTTAATGCAACTAGACCGTTTGTTCAATTTTTTATAAGTCTGATGTCTATCGAAATATACTGCTTGTGTAATCCCAGAGAATCAAGTTCACATAAAGTTACACACAAAGATCAGAACTTAAAAGAAAAGTCTTCAAGTCTTCATTCTTAAATTCTTCAATCTTCAAAAGTAACCGTAAAAAAACAACTTGATTTTACTATTGATCAACCGCACATAACGGAGTCTGTTAATATTGATTGGCCAACAGTTCGACCTAACAGATCCAGAATAACTTAGATCTGTATAAGTCAAATATTCAAACAAACTTGAGTGTCCTTATAGCAGACGAATGACCTTAAAATAAACAAGTTTGATTCGTCGAAGATGTCTACACTGTTATGCTAAGACACCAGTAATCAATAAAAACTAAATAACAATCTAGCCTTCATCCAACGATAAAAACTAGAGGTTTCTTGATCCCAAAGAATATTTTTAACAAAAGGCAAAACAAGATGTTTTACCTAATTAGATTACTCATATCCCTTTATCAAGTTGGCTCTACAGAAGGTGTGTTCTGGGATGAGTTTTTAAGAATACAAGACTCCATATTTTTAGTTGATAAGTGCATAGTTCACATGTTTTTAGTGTCAAATCCATACTAGTATTTGCTATAATTTTTGCATATTACTTCTTATTACGTTTGTTTTCTATCTTATATCTTATATTAAGTGAATCATCCCAATAAGAGTGAAAATGGATACGAAATAGATAACAAGTGAATTACTCCAAGTATTCAAGCATACAATGCCAAATTAGAAGAAAGGAGTCCATTGCGACATGAAATGAAAAAGGAAATTGAGTTCTATAAGTGAAGAAGGGCCAAAGAAAAATTTAACTCATTCAAGTCCAGGAGTTCTTAATACCATCTTAAAAATAATGAGAATACAAAGTGAACGCAAAAAAATAAGGTCATTCCGAGTTCGGACGAAGAAGTTATGGAAAAAACAGCCGAAACGAAGAAAAGTGATCTACAATGCAACAATCATCGTTGCTCTAGCAATACCGACTGTGACACAATTTCGGGAAGAAAACTTGTATTTTTGATCCCAACAATCTGCGTTGCTCATAGGAATTCGACAATACCGACTGTAGTAAGTTTTGGGGCAGAGAATTTGAGCTATTTTGGTCCTAGAGTCGGCATAGGTCATGAAAATCGTCTATGCCGACTGTGGAAAACCTATGGGGTCCGTTTTGACGCGTTTTTGACTTCTAAATGGATACAACTTGGTCCCGGAAGGATTATAAGCCTTAGATTTCATTAGCACTATATAAGGAGACTCCCAAGACATTCAGAAAAGACCTTTTACATTACTTTGCAAGTCTTTTGGAGGACAAGAGAAGAAAGCTAGGGTTTCTGAGCGGTTCCATCATCGTAACGAATTCTTTTTACTCTTATGTATAACATGGAGGCTTCTACATCCATGAGTAGCTAAAAACCTAATTGATTGATGATGAATTCTAAGTTCTAAACATGAATTGAGTTAATATATGAATCTATTTTGAGTTCTTCACATGATTATCGTTTGTTTATAATATAAAAAATGTCCATGATTGATTGATAGATTTTTTAGGTGGCCAACTGAATTAATTTGTTGATTTAATCTAATACTAGTATTGAGTTATGAGATAAGTAACCGCTCATTAACTCTTACACAAGTAAAGAACACGAGACCTTGTAGATAGATTCTGTGGAGCAATTGTGTGTATGAACGACACTAGTAAGTGGACCTTGATCTAAGAGTTTAACTGCTAGGATTAACTTATAAATTCACAAATATAAAGCATCAACCAAATTACACCTTGAGTGATATACTACTAGGTGGTTTAGATGAATAGAATCTGGTAGGCGAAAACTTCTGTATCCAGTGATATAAGGAATTTTGGGGATAACACTGATCTACCTGTTATTCTACTGTTGATGATAATTTGTGATTATTAAAGAGTAGATGATTATACCAATGATTGTTTAGTAACGAAGAAGGATTCCTCGATCATTTCTCTCTCCATTGCTTACAACTTAATCTTTTAATATATTTCCTATTTACTTTCCTTAAAACCTAAACAAAACCTCTCATTTGTGACATTTGACAACTAGAACTCCTGCTCTTCGTCGGAACGAATCTTATTTACTACTATATTACTCATTAGTAAAGTAGAAGATAAGAGAATTAATTTGTGCATATACAACACGCATCAATAGTTTTATGACGAAGGCATTGATTGAAAATACTTATTTACCAATTTTGAAAATTCTGAAGATATGCAATAATAATATATTTCCGAAATCAGAAAATCCAAGTATATCTAACGTATACTGGAATGTATATATCTTATTAGAGATATGCAAACCTCTGGGAATGTAAATCATATAATTGAATACCAAATATGATATAGAAAAATTGATATCTTGGGGTCTTTCTTTGAGTATCAAAGGTACTTGAACATTAAGAAATTAGAGTTTAATACGTGTTCAAATCATTATGTCGACATTCTAATGAACTTTCCAATTTAACTCATATACTTCTCGATATCTGCAAAAACTCGTGAAGATTAACAGACCAATCAAAAAAGTAAAAACAAAAGTTAGATTCAGTCACGATCCCTCTTGGAATCGATCCTTCCCACAAGGGATCGATCCTGGGATCAGTCCTGAATCCATATTTCGACATTATTAAAACAAATTTCGCAAGTTTACTTTCTTAAATTATGTTTTTGAAATTTCTTTCAAACATATTTATTAAGGTTTGGATTCATCCGAAAGTTCAACACACTAAATAACAATAAGTTACCAATCAATGCAATATCACAAACACGAAACCTGTAGACAAACTATACTTTGTATCTCTATATACTTTAAGTTGTTGTTGGGTGTCGTAGGTGCACAAATTATTTTACTTATCTTCTACTTCACTAATAAATAATATAGTAACAAATAAGATTCATTCCCACAAAGAGTAAGGTGTTTTGATAGGCGCTTAATTTATACATTTTTACCAACTAATGTATATTTGCTAGTACTTGATTTTATGTTAATACTTTTGTTTTCGTACTTTTATAGATATTATATCGAAAACCCGATGTTACGAATAAATATGGATTAAAATGCATTTATCAGTGGCACTTGGATATCAATACCACCAAGAGAGAAAATATGGTTGGATGGCACGTGAATTAAGAGTGTGAAGTGGTCGGCTTTTGTTTTGGGAGTACAGAAAGAATAAATAAAAGTCAGGCTAGAGAATGGTGTTAGTGTGGATGAACGTCTCAGAGGTGGTCTTGAGTTTTTGGGCGTGAAAAGTGAAAGAAAAGAACAAGGGAAAGAGAAGTGGGGTCTGGTGGTGTGAGTGGCTCGGTTAGTAAAACAAATCAAGGTGACGTGACTATGAATACTGCTGAATAGACAGAATAGGGATACTTCTTTTATTTTTGGAATTTGCACGGAAAAAGGGAGGTAAGCACGTGGGAGAAACTTCTTTTGGGTTTTATTTATAAGCAACAAACGAAGCAAAAGAGAGAGGGGGTAGACGGAAACAAAATGGGGAGAGGGAGGGGAGAGCGGATGGAATTGAGAGAAAAAAGAAAAGAAGGAACAAAGGAGAGAGGGCGTAGGTTGGAGATAGGGGAGAGAGAAGAAAGGTGGAGGGAGAAAAGAAATGTGGAGTGAGAAGGAGATTGAGACGTGAGGGGGAGAGAAGGATAGAGAAAGATTGATTAAAAGGGAGAGAGGGTAGGCTGGAGAGAGAGAAGAAGAGGGTTGGAGGCGTAAAAAATAGAGATTGATTGAAAGGGAGAGGGGATTGATTTGAGAGAGGGATAAAGAGAGAGGCAGAAGTCTCGGAAAGGGGAAGCTCTGCTCGTTTGGGTTCTATACGGAGAACATGAAGAGGAGAGAGGTTGGTTAGGCACGTGAATAGGGAGAGACAGACAAAAACTTTATTTGAGAGTTTTCAATCAGGTTCAGAACAAGAGGACGACTACTGGTTTAATCCTTTATCTCTTTTTGTTATATCTTTTTATGGGTTTTAAGAAATCCATCTCCATGGGTTGTTAAATTGCTTGTTAGGGTTTAGATAGAAACAAATTTAATTGTATAGAATCTACAATGATATTTCTAATGATGATTTGATTGATTAGTGATTTTACTTCATATAGCTTGGTATTTAATCGTTGATGTGATTTTCTTGATTATTATGCTTTTCAATTGATATTGCGTGCTTTCGTTAAGTTCTTTGACGTGATATACTTTAGGATTGATATGTAATGCTTTAGAATCACTACCTATGAAGTGAAGAAAATTACAGCGGAGAAACAATATTTAAGAATTTAACATCTCATTTTCCGAGACATGAGATTAATTTCGATATTTGTCTCGAGTAATACAAAGAATATATTTTAGAGATTAGTAGAGTTTATATGATTGAACTGGTGGAAATCGAAAACCCTAGTAACCCATTCCCCACTTTGTCTATTATTAGGATTACTTATTATTTATTTTGTTCTGAATTTCTAAAAAATCCAAAAGATATTATTTCTGATTAGTTTAATTGAGATATTGATTGCAGTATTTGCCCGCTCCCTGTAGGTTCGACCCGTATTTTTTGTTGTCTACTAGTTAGACGGCATGCGATTGCGGTTGTTATAAATAGGGTTTCTCAGAATCCTATCATGTTTTAGTTGTTGAATATCACAAAGGAGGTTTTTTTTAGATTAATAATGACTAACAAAGCGATTAAAAGTAATTAAGTTGCAACCGGTTGATAGAAATATGATTGAGGAAACCTTCTTCGTTACTAAAAATTCATCAAAGTAGTATAATAATCTATTCTCTATTATTCACAGATTATCACCAACCGTATGATAACAGTTATTCTTGGTTACCCCCAAAATTCCTTATATCACTGGTTAACGGTACGCTTAGTCGCCATATTCTATCCGGCTGATCCACCTTGAGGTTCTCTTATAAGATGTAACTCAATCAAATACTTTAGGGTTTATTAATTTAGCTTTGATCCTAGTAGTTATACTCAGTACGCTCGGTCCACTTTCTAGTGTTGATTTTACTTGCGATTCTTTACAAAATCCATTTGCAATGTCTCATAATTTCTACTTGTGTAAGAGTCAATCAACAATTACGAATATCCTAACTCCTTACTAGCTTTAGATTTACTAACAAACTAATCTAGTTTTCCACCTAATTAATTTATCAATAAATCATAAACATTAATTATAGTAAAACCAAACCATAATCATGTGAAATATAAGAAAAATAGATTTATATGCTAAATTGAATCATGTATTAGAACTTAGAATTCATCCTCAATCAATAAGAAGTTTATTTACTCATGGATGTAGTAAAATCCATGGTATACATATGATAAAGTAGAAAAGAAATAGTTACGGTGATGAAAACGCTCCAAAACCCTAGCTTTTCCACTTGTGTTCTTCCCTCCAAAAGCTTGATAAAAGAATTGATTACTCTAAAAATAATTAGAATAGTCTCTTAAATAGGTGTGCCAAGTTATAGAAGCGCCCATACTCAAATTCCGGTCATACTAGGTTTCCAAAATACCAAAATATGCCGAAAATAGGTCAAAACTAAGCTTAGCCCGTGTAAAATTAGTTAGGAAGCTAATGGGATCACGTCAAACCCAGCCCAACTACTCACGGAACTATAGTTCCCTCGATGGGATGACCCATCGAGAATTTATTTTTCTTCTGGATTTTCTTTTCTCGATGGATTAACCCATCGAGAATTCTTCTTTTCTCGATGGATTAACCCATCGAGAATTCTTCTTTTCTCGATGGGATGACACATCGAGAAAATCCTGAACTTGCTTTTCTTATAACTTCTTCATATGAAGTCGGAATGGCCTCATTTTTTTCGTTGTTGGCTTCGTTTCTTCATTATCTCCAGTATGGTGATGAGAAATCCTAAATTTGGATGAATTCCACTTGGTATTTGGCTTTTCTTCCTTTGTAGCACTTCTCTTCATGCACAATCTAACACTTTGTAGCTCCTTTTTGGATGATTCACATAATAAAAGACATAAACTACAAAACAAATTTAATATAAAATAATTCACAAGAAATCTAGAAAATACTAGCATGAAATTGACACTCTAAATATGTAAAATATACACTTATCAAATTCCCCCACACTTAGTTTTTGCTAGTCCTCGAGCAAACTAAGCTAAACTATTTATCTAAAATACAACAACTTTATTTTGTTGAGGACACGGTTATACTTAGCATGTCTAACAAGCCTTTAAACCCCTAGGTGTCCCTAGTGGACGAGTTATAGTCTCGTGAGGGTTTACAAGATGTATACCCACAAAGCCTAAAATTCCAACTTCCAAATGTTCCAAAGCACATGCATCCAAAGAGCTATGAAGACATAAAGTTTCTACACACAACAATAAGAAGTTATAAGTATAAAAAACATTATTATCATGCTTAACTCTTGAGTTAGGAGAAAACCAACATATGAAAGAATCTAGCCTCAACAGCAATCGAGTGTTCTTCCTCACCAATAGGGTTTTATGAAATTGACACTCAAAAGGCGCACTTAATGGTTCTCATGTGCGCAGGCGGGAGTGAAAATAAAAATCATGCATACGTTGAATGGTGGGAAGGAAAAGGAACCTTCCGATTTATATGAAGATGTTATCCCATAAGAACGTGAGACGAAAAAGAACCTTTTTTTTTCTATGATGATCTTTAAGAAAGGAAATCAACCATTATGTAAGGATGGGAACGCTTACTTACCTTCTCACACGATTTACAATCAGCACCACTCTCACAACATCCAATAGAAACGTCTTCAGTCTTCGATCTTCAACTGTTGATGATGAACTCTTGAACTTCATAGAACCTTGACAAATGTAACTCTTTTTTCTCAATTCCTTGTTGCTTGAAACTTCTTTATAAATTTTCTTCTTCCCCACGGCCTTATTGAATGAATACAAAAACACTAAAGCAATGAAAAATATTATTTTATTTTATTTTATTATTTTTTTTATCTCTTTTTTTTTCGAATTTTTATTAACCTAAAAATTTAATTGAAATACAAACTAACAATTGAAACTTATATGGACGTGGGAGAAGGACTTTACCACTTGATTCTTCACAACTTGTATTGTCTCAGTATCATAAACTTCATAAAAAATACACTTTTTTTGCTTTTCTCGCTCTTGTACATAAGTGTTCAACATGTATATATAATTCTGCTCAATGTATTGTTGCTTTACTTGAATATGAAATTCAATATTTCTTGTATTGTTGCTTGTAAACCTTGAACGTCTTCAACTTTCCTTTAAATTTTTGATGTTCCGTTTGTTGATTATAATATGTTTCTATGTGCCACTTGTTGTCGAGAGAATGGTGCCAACTGTAACAAGACTATAAGATAGTGTTAGAAATCCTTATGACACCCTCATGATTGATAGAAATAACACTCAAGATATCAAAGAATAGTGTTGAAATGGGTGCGAAATTGGGTAGACGGAGTTTGCGCAGATGAAACACTCTAAATGGAAAATTTAGAAAGGTACAAAGAATTGCAGGTATGGTGCATCACTCATGGATATTGAATGATCAGCTTCTCTAATATTGTATTCTCTACTTAATTTTCCACCAGCGATTTAAGTCCCTTTTTGTCAGTATTACCTCTCAACAACTAAGCAACCTGAATATAGTTCTTTAATACTTCTGAGTTCAGTTATTTCGGTAAGAAATTCATATGTAGACTTAGATAGAAGTATACAAACTGATTCTAAAACATCTAAAAGTTGGAGGTTTTCATGCAAAAATGTACAAAAATTTCAAAAATTCTACATACAAAAGTGAATATTAAAAATCTATATGCTTAATTACTCCCCCACACTTAAAATTTACATTGTCCTCAATGTAAATTGACTCTTCCAATGTAAAATCAAGATGGGTGCAAAACCAATAAAAATAAAAAGATAAAGATAGAAATACAAAACCAATGGGTTGCCTCCCATGCAGCGCTTGGTTTAAAGTCGTCAACCCGACTATCTACTCGTCCGTATTACTCCTCCATAGGCAGCAAATCTTCAAGTCTAATCACGTCTAAATTCTTTGTGGGGAAGTTTTCGTAATAAGGCTTCAATCTATGGCCGTTAACTTTGGAAATTATTCATGTTTTCGTACTAGTAATCTCAACTGCACCATGAGGAAAAACATTATTAACATCAAACGGTCCAATCCATTGGGACCTTAGCTTTCCAGGAAATAAATGGAGAAGAGTATTAAATAAAAGAACTTTTTGTCCAACAACAAAATTCTTTCGAGAAATCATCTTGTGATGGGAAATTTTAGTCTTCTCCTTCTGTATACGAGAATTCTCGTAAGCATCGTTACGTATCTCATCTAGATCATTAATTTGTAGTTGTCTTTGTTTCCCCACTTTATCATACTCCATGTTGCACGTCTTTACCGACCATAAAGCCTTATGCTCAAGTTTAACTGGGAGATGACAAGCTTTGCCATAAACCAACCGATATAGAGACATACCAATCGGTGTCTTGTATGTCGTCCTGTACGCCCATAAACTCCAATAATTCCGTGTAGTATTTGACGGTTTTCTCAAGAATGGACTTAATCTCACGATTAGTAATTTCAGCTTGCCCACTAGTTTGTGGGTGATATGGTGTACCAACCTTGTGAGTAATATTGTACTTCTTGAGTACAGCGTGGAAGGATTTCTGAAAGTGTGAGCCTCCATCACTGATAATAACACATGGTGTGACATGCCTAGTGAAAATATTTTCCTTCACGAACTCATAAACAACTTTAGAATCATCAGTAGGGGCGACTTTATCTTCTACTCATTTCGATACATAATCCACAACAAGAAGTATATAAAATTTTCCATACGAATTAAAAAAAGGACCCATAAATCAATTCCCACGTATCGAATATTTCTACAGGGAGGATCGGTGTGAGTGGCATTTTATTTTGAGCACCTAGATTGCCCGTTCTTTGACATTTATCACAAGATTTGCAAAAAGCATATACATCCTCAAATAAGGTGGGACATAAAAGCCACTCTCAAGAACTTTGAGAGCGGTACGTTTAGCACCAAAATTCCCACCACAAGCATAAGAATGACAAAAGGTAAGAATGGATTGAAATTTCGAGTCAAGTATGCACCTGCGGATAATCTGAACAGCGCAGTATTTCCACAAGTAGGGCTCATCCCACACATACTTCTTGGCTAACTTATTAAGCTTTATCTTTTGAAAACTGGACATCATACCAGGTATTTATCCACTAACCAAGTAGTTCACTATATCAGCGTACCAAGGTGTTAAGGCATCGATTGAGAAAAGTTATTCATCCGGGAAGCGATCATGTAAGGGAAGGTCCTCTTTTAGAAATAACAAGTCTACTGAGATGATCTGCAACAGTATTCTCAACACCTTTCTTATCTATAATTTCAATACCAATTATTGCAACAACAGAATCCACCGTATGAGTCTTGGCTTAGCTTTTTTATTCTTTAGTAAGTACCGAAGTGTTGCGTGATCAGAATATATAATCACCTTTGTACCCACCAAATAAGCTCTAAATTTTTCTAATGGAAACATTATAGTCAAAACTCATTTTCAGTGGTGGAATAATTGATTTTCGCCTCATTCAGGGTCCTAGATGCATAATAAATAACATGCGGCCGTTTGTCCACTTTCTGAACCAGAACAACTCTAACTGCATAATCACTTGCATCACACATCAACTCGAATAGCAAGCTCCAATCGGGTGACTTAATAACTGGTGTAGTAGTCAACAATTCCTTCAATCTGTCAAAGGCTTCCTTAAACTCCTAATTAAAGTTGAAAGTAACCTTTTTTTGCAATAATTTGCACATCAACATTGAGATTTGGGAGAAATCTTTGATAAGCCTCTTGTAAAAACTTGCATGACCAATAAACGAGTGAATTTCCCTCACCGAAGTGGGATATTATAAGTTTTTTATTAAGTCTATCTTTGCTTTGTCTACTTCGAGCCCTCGAGAGGACACAATATGACCAAGCATTATACCATGGTTTACCATAAAGTGACATTTCTCCCAGTTTAGAACAAGATTAGTGTTTATGCATCTTTCAAGCACAAGTTCAAGATTTTCTAAGCAAATATCAAATGAATCGTCATAAACACTAAAATCATCCATAAATACCTCAATGATGTGTTCTACATAATTAGAAAATATACTAACCACACATTTCTGAAAAGTAGCAGGCACATTACAAAGACCAAACGTCATCCTTTTATATGTGAATGTACCAAACGGACAAGTAAAAGTAGTCTTCTCTTGATCCTCCGGTGCAATAACAATCTGATTGTAGCCCGAATAACCGTTCAAAAAACAATAATGTGAATGTCCCGATAACCTTTCTAACATATGATCAATGAATGGTAAAGGAAAGTGATCCTTCCGGAAAGAAAAATTAAACTTTTTTTAGTCTATACATACTTCATCATGTTTGAACTCGTGTAGGAATAAGTTCGTCATCTTGATTTCTGAAAACGGTAACACCAGTTTTAGGTACCACATGTATCGGACTAACCCATGTACTATCAGAAATTGGGTAAACCCACACTTAGCAATTTGAGGATCTTTTTCTTCACAACCTCCATCATTGGGGGGTTAAGCCTACGTTGAACATCACGTACTGGCTTTGCATCGTCTTCCATTAGGATTCTATGCATACACATGGATGGACTAATACCTTTGATATCATCAATTGTCCAACCAATGGTCGCTTTGTGCTCGTTCAGAACCCGAAGTAGTCGTTTTTCTTGTATGGCAGTAAGGTTCTTTGCAATAATCACCGAAAGATCTTCTTTATCACCCAAGTAACCATACTTTAAGTGATCGGGAAGAGGCTTCAATTCTAGTTTAGGTGCCTGGACAATAGAAGGTAAATGAACCTCATCAGTTACGGGTAAAGAAACATAAGAGATATTACCCGTTTTAGCTTCTTGTAATGTCGTCAAGGCACTCACATCTCCACTAGCTTTTTGGATAAGTCAACGTCCAAGTTCGGATGCCCATGAACGTCCAATTCAATGTTATTACATAACACAACTCCAAGTTCATCTTTACTGTTCAAATCAAACATTTGTTGTGCTAACGAACCAATAACATCGATAGAGAAAGCGGAGTGAACATCACTAGGATAACGCATGGATTCAAATATGTTGAAGCGAATAATATCCTTATCAAATTCCATAGTGAGTGTACCACTATCAACATCAATCTTCGTCTTTGCAGTTTTCATAAACGGTTTCCCAAGAAGTAACGAAGTTGATGAACTCTTTTCTCCATTCTGCATATCCACAATATAGAAATCAACTTGAAAGATTAACTCATTCACTTGAACTAACACGTCCTCCACGAGTCCCTTAGGATATATGTTGAACTTGTTTGCTAATTGAATAGTAATCCACATCTCTTTTAAAGGTCCAAGATTAAAAGAATCATAAATATCGGTTGACATAACACTTATGGATGTTTCCAAATCAAGTAAAACACGTTCAAACCTCTTATTACCAATAGTAATTGGCACCATAAAGCCTCTAGGATCCGTACACTTTGCAGGCATCTTCTTCAACAACATAGTTGTAGTACTCTAGCCC
This sequence comes from Papaver californicum, assembly GCA_023531435.1. NCBI lineage: Eukaryota > Viridiplantae > Streptophyta > Magnoliopsida > Ranunculales > Papaveraceae > Papaver > Papaver californicum. The sequence continues at coordinate 812,943 of JAJJMC010009453.1, read as the reverse complement.
ACCTTAGTGACTTCATTAGGAATCAACCTATCCTTCTTTGTACACAAATCCTTCAAAAACTTGGCATATTTAGGCATAGTTTTGATGACTTTAATAAATGGGATGTTAATTTGCACCTTCTTGAAGATATCCATGATCTCCTTATCTTGAGCTTCTTTCTTGGACTTGGCAAAACGACTAGGAAAAATAGGAGGTATGGTAAAGTTAGAAACTGTGTCCTTAGGTTGGCCAGTTGAGATTGGATTTTCCTTTGGCACAGTTTCTTCCTCTACTTCATTTTCTAAGTTACCACTAACATTCTCTTATTGTTGTGGTTCTTTAACTTGCCTTCCACTTCTTAAGGTCACTGCATTAACGTGATCTCTCGGATTCACAAAGGGTTGTGATTGCAAATTTGTTGATGATTGTGCCTTAAGTATATTCACATCAGTTGCCAGTTGCCCCATTTGAGTCTGCAAGTCTTCAATGGCTGATTCGGTTTTCAACTGATTCTGATCAGCTTTTTGTTGAATTTGTTAAAACATAGAAGTCATACCCTGCATGATCTGCATTATAGTGTTGAAATTTTCATCAATGGACGAGCCTTGCTCCTTAGCATGTGGTGGTTTAAAACCACCTTATCGCCCATAAGTTGGCATAGGAGCTGCAGCTTGCTTGTTCGCATAGCTAAAATTTGGGTGATTTTTCCAGCCGGAGTTGTAAGTATTAGAATAGGGATCATACCTCGGCCTTGGATTAGGGAATAAGGCATTAACCTCATCCTCCTATTCGTATGGTGGAGAGACTACAAAAGTTATACGATGAATTTCCTTTTCAATGGTACTCAACTGATGTTTTGTACTTGAAGACTCTCCTATCTCGCTAACTCTTCTGACATTTGAGTCGTTTCTTGTACCAGCGGCTACATCAATCAAATTCCTATGCTCTAGAAGTAATCCTTCATAGAAGTATTGAATAATGAGTGTTGAGGATATTGTTGAGGGAAACTTTCCAATAACCTTTTGTACCTCTCCCAGTATTCATGAAAAGACTCCCCAGTAATCTGTAAAATGTTATTAATCTCTTTACGACAGCGGCCGCCTTAGAAGTAGGAAAATACTTATCTAGAAATAGATTTTTCATCTCAGTCCATGTTGTAACACTCCCTGGAGGAAGGTAATACAACCACTCTTCTGCTAGATCTATTAAAGAAAATGGGAAGGCTTGCAGCATAGCCTTATCACTGTCATCGGTACCTTGCCTAAGACTTGGCATCTTGTGCTGAAATACTTGAAGATAACGGTTCGGATCTTCGCCTGGAAGTCCCTTGAACTTTGGCAAATGGTGAATAAGATTTGACTTCAACTCCACTGTGTCAGTCAGAGTAATATACAATAGTTGTGAATCTAAGCATGGAGATGTCAACTCTCTTATCTTCTTCTCCGGAGGTTGAGGACCACCCATATTTTCTATGCGATCTTCCTCTTTGTCCGAATCTGAAAATACACTTGGTGAAAAACTAGGAGGAAGCAGAGTGTTCAGTGCTAGAACGAAGTCTCTTAGTAAAGTGCCTGATCGAAGACATATACTAATGTGTTTTCCCTCTTTAAGTATTCACCAAAGAGAATGTTCCTGAAACCAAAATATCTAGAAAACAAAGTTAAAAGCTAAATATAAACCTAAAAAAAAAATAAAAAAAAAAATAACAACTAAAACCGTCTGCTACCTGGTAGCGGCGCCAAAATTTGTTGCGTGTCGTAAGTGCACAAATTATAATACTTATCTTCTACTTCACTAATAAATAATATTGTAGAAAATAAGATTTTTTTCCCACGAAGAGCAAAGTGTTTTAAATGTCGAATGTCACAAAAGGGGGTTTGTTTTAGATTAATAATGACTAACAAAGCGATTAAAAGTAATTAAGTTGCAAGCAATTGATAGAAATATGACTGAGGAATCCTTCTTCGTTACTAAACATTCATCAAAGCAATTGATAGAAATATGACTGAGGAATCCTTCTTCGTTACCCATCTATTCTCTATTATTCACAGATTATCACCAGCCATATGATAACAGTTAGCTTAGTTATCCCCAAAATTCCTTATATCACTGGGTAACAGCCACACTTAGTCACCAGATATTATCCGGCTGAGACACCTTGAGGTTCGCTTACAAGATGTAACGCAATTGAATACTTTAGGGTTTATTAATTTAGGTTTGATCCTAGTAGTTAGACTCAGCACGCCCGGTCCACTTTCTAGTGTTGATTTTACTTGCGATTTCTTTACAGAATCCCTTTGCAAGGTATCATAATTTCTACTTGTGTAAGAGTCATTCAACAATCACGGATATCCTAACTCTTTACTAGCTTTAGATTTACTAACAAAATAATCTATTTGGCCACCTAAACAATTTATCAATAAATCATAAACATTAATTGTAGTAAAACCAAACCATAATCATGTGAAATATAAGAAAAATAGATTTATATGCTAAATTGAATCATGTATTAGAACTTAGAATTCATCCTCAATCAATAAGAAGTTTAGTTACTCATGGATGTAGTAAAATCCATGGTATACATATGATAAAGTAGAAAAGAAACAGTTACGGTGACGAAAACGCTCCAAAACCCTAGCTTTTCCACTTGTGGTCTTTTCTCCAAAGCTTGATAAAAGAATTGATTCCTCTAAAAATAATTAAAATAATCTCTTAAATAGGTGTCCCAAGTTGTAGAAGCGCCCATACTCAAATCCTGGTCATACTAGGTTTCCAAAATACCAAAATATGCCAAAAATAGGTCAACACTAATCTTAGCGCGTGTAAAATTAGCTAAGAAGCTAATGGTATCACGTCAAACCCAACCCAACTACTCACGGAACTGTAGTTCCCTCGACGGGATGACCCATCGAAAATTTATTTTTCTTTTGGATTTTCTTTTCTCAATAGCTTGACCCATCGAGAATTCTTTTTTTCTCGATGACTTGACCATCGAGAATTCTTTTTTTCTCGATGGGATGATCAATCGAGAAAATCCATAACTTGATTTTCTTATAACTTCTTCAAATGAAGTCGGAATGACCTCATTCTTTCGTCGTTGGCCTCGTTTATTCGTTCTCTCCAATATGGTGATGAGAAATCCTGAATTTGGAAGACTTCTACTTGGTCTTTGTCCCTTCTTCCTTTGTAGCACTTCTCTTGATGTACAATCTAACAAGGGGGTAGTCAAATGAGATTTCAAATGACTTCAAGAGAGTTTCCAAATCTACTGTTAGTTTACAGAGATTTTTGAAAGTCTCCTAATGTCTCTTGTTATTGGTTAGAGACTTTTTTTAAATCATTTAAGTTCTCTAAAATTCCATATCATTGTATTAGGAATTCATAAGAGTCACTCCAACACACCTGTTATTCGAAGGAGAATTCATTGATTTGTTGTTTTCAGAGATTTGGGAAGACATTTTTAGGAAAATAGGCATGGTAAAAATCTCTCCCCAGGAGGTGATATTTTGGGAGACTTGGAAATTTGGGGAATATTTATTTTTGAGAGTAAGACCAAATTTTTTTTCTTTTTTTTTTGTTTGAGCTGATGACCAAGGGACCGACCATCTTTCCAAAAATCAAACGAGACAACAACGAGAAGATGCTAACCAATGGCGAGATAGCATATCAAATAAAATGTGGGATGAGTGGAATAAAAAGAATGAAAACTTATGCATAGGACAACAGTGAGATTTATTTGACAATGAACACATATTTTTACTAGGTATTCATGGTACTTTTATTAACATTACAACGTGCATAATAAAAAAAAATTGGTAGATGATTTGAATTTTTAATTGGATTTTATACATTTTTTTATCTCTAAAAATCACAGAGACTCTTTACAAATCTCGTTTTTTTTATCTCTACAATTTAAAAAACTCTTTAAAATACTCTCAGAGAATCACTAGAAATCTTTAAATTTTTAGAGAAACTCTGGGAGTCACTCAAATAAAAATCTATAAAAGTCTACAGAAATCTCATTTGACTACCCCCTATTAACACTTTGTAGCTCCTTTTTGGATGATTTCACCTATTAAAAGATAAATAACCAAAAGCAAACGTAGTATATAATGATTCACAATAAATCTAGCAAATACTAGCATGAAATTGCCATTCTAAATATGTAAAATATGCACTTATCAGTTGTCGAAGAAACTAATGTATATTATTTCTTTTGATACTTTGGTCATTGTATGGTGAACAAATCACCAATACTAAAGTCATTGTAACAAACGTAACTTCGTATGTTATGTTTTTAATAAATAAAGACTTGCATGAACAATAGATATAAGCGGGATAAGTCAAGTCTATAGCTACTAACCTCAAATTGAAGGATGATCTCTTCGTTTTGTCTTCAATGCGTCTTCAGGTATTCATGAGTAACTAGATCTAGTCTCAACATTTTTATATTCCTAGTCTAACCTAACAAAGTTGACTTTAGTAATTTACTCAAGCGACTCCAATTTTTGGAACCAAACTTGACATACCAACATTTGGTGGGTTCAACCGAGCAGTGCTCTAAAAGTTTCCCCCTTTGTCAATTTTAGAGACAAAACTCTTTACATATAGATAATACATGAATTAATAGAAAAATCTCATAACACATTCTATTAATTCTATCTTCTTGCGCTTGATCCGAGTTTCAACAACATCTTCTTGATATGCAAATATTCAAAATAAATAGCCTCAACCAAATTCAACAACTCCTTTGTTCTTTTGTTTGATTTGGTAAAGCAAAATAATTGAGATGCATAACTTATTACTATAAGCTATGACTATTGTGTGTAACTCCTAATACGAAGTTATGATTGAGTTCATTTTGAACGTAACATAACCTTTTAGACATCTCAACACTTTCTTCAAAGATGCACATAATTTCTCTTTTGAAGTCATGGCTAACTCCATCTCTAACATAATGCAAGCTAGTATTTTATCCAGGTCAACGCTTTCTTCAAAGCCATTATGCCTCTGGTATTTTACTTTGAACTGCAGCATCATGGTTATTTAGAAATTAGTGTACATTATTCCAAAGCTATGAGTTCTCCCTAACTCATAATGTTGATGCAATAATTTCTTTACTTGCTGCATATTGCTTGTACCGTTGTTGACTATCTACTGCCATACGTAATCCGCAATTCCCAAACAACAACATCATTATTCGCATCAACTAGGACTAACTAGGGCTGCACATAGGTCGGTTGGCTCGGTTTTTAGTCAAAACCGGACACCGAGCCGACTATAGGCCGGTTTACAAATTTAAAACCGTAATTGAGCCGACCAAACCTCGGTTCGGTTTTAAACCGGTCAGAGTCGGTTCGGTTCGGTTCAGTAACGGTTTTAGTCGGTTTTTACCGAACACATGTTTCAGTTCCTAGATGTGAACTGATCTAAATACAAGATGATTTTTCATTTTTTTGTTGTTGTTGTTCTAATTCATTACCACAGATTAGCATATATATATATATAATTGAAACAAAACAGATATTCCTATATTCATAACATAGACACATCATCAATGAATTGAAAAAAAAAAAAAGATTCATAAACACACAAATTAGGGTTACAAATTAAACCTTTAAAAATTCATAATAACATATCATCAATGAACCATGATAAATACAAGTCAGATCTAATCATTAAAAAAAAAATATTTTTCTTAAGAACCCTAAAAATTCTAATATAATCATAAATCTTAAATCTTTTACCAATCGAAAGATGGTGGTGCTGGTATCGTAGAAGGTGGTGGTGGTTCTGATAATGGTGTAGCAGGTGATGGTGGTGTTGCAGGCGTTATTGGTGTAGGTTGAAAAGGAGAAAGGGAAAGACGAAGAAGAAGAAGAAGTAAATAAAACAGGAAAAAAAAAAAGAGGTGGTGAATGGAGGTGATGGTCGTGATTGTGATGACAGTGAGGGAGAGGAGAAGAGGCTGATGTGGAAGAGAAGATGATGAAAACAAAAAGTGAAATGAAGTTAGTTTTAGGGTTAGGGTTAGGAAAAAAAATATATATATATTAGATGTAGACGTACTGCTAGGATCTAACAGATATATAAAAATAAGTGGTTTATATTTATCACCTTATTTGGTTCGGCTCGGTCGGTTTTAAGGCTAAAACTGTTGACCGAGCCGAGAATCCTACGGTTGTAAAATCTCAAATTGTAGCAGACCGTTAGATGAACGGCTCGGCTCGCTCGGTTTAAAATTAGCCGGTTTTAGCCTGATTTCTTCGTTCTGGCTGGTTCTTGTGAAGCCTTAGGACTAACCTTAGTCCCATGCATTGCTTCTTTACCTTTGGCGTCGTTTATTGCATATTTCAGGTTTAATATTCTACGCAGTATCTTCCCACATGAACTAGTTTTACTTCGAAATAAAGAGGCAGGATCTTAAACTCGAAAACACCATCATTCATTTCTACTCTTACATAAACAGACCATGTACCATAACATGATAATCCAACTAATCATTCCAAAGTAAACTTGAGAATTTACACCAAAACAAACATATAAATAGTCTAGCTCAGTTTCGGCTTGATCCAGAGTGAGATACGATCTCACTACAAGGTATTTTCCTTGTACCTTCATTCCTGGGTTTTTGAGTCTAGAATGGCTCCCATAATCATTCTCAGGCGATGCAATAAGTTGTGGACGTAACGGAAAGTTTTTCGCAAGGTGCAGGCCTTTGAGAATGAAGTATCCCTCGAACTTTTTGGACATAGGGAAATATGCTTCGTCCTCTACATTTTTTCCTCCCTTGCTGGCATCAATTCTTTCCTTTCTTTTACCCTTACTACTTGGTCTGGCATGTCTTCACCTGACCTGTCATCAGCAAGCTTTCTTACGATCTGGATGGCTGCATCAATATCTTGCACCTTTCTCTTCTTGAGTTCAGTATTCACCCAGGGACGCATACCAGATAGAAATTGGAACATTTGACCCTCATTAGTCATTCCACACACTTTCTTCGTCAATGTCGTGAAGCTTTCGACATATGACTGTGGTGTACCAGTAAACTTCAACTTGCGTAAGCTTTAACGTGCATACCAAACATCATTACTCAGCAAGAACTGACCCTCAGTCCTTCTTTCATGACTTTCCAAGTTATAGGCTTAGAGTGATCAACAACTTCATACTCTTGGTGCATCGTATTCCTCCAATATTTGACATCAACACCAAGGTAATTGCCAACGTGAGTAAGCATTTGTTCTTCCCAAGTTCTCGTTGCTTCAGCGTACATTTCAATATCGTACAAGAAGTTCTCCAACTCCCTAGCATTATGAAAACCTAAATACACTTTGGGTTCAGGGGTTTGAGCTTTACCCCTCACATCTGTCCCTTCCACAGATGTGTAAGTACTGAACAAACTTCGTAGTTTTGTCATTTCCTCGTACATATTCCCTACATGGATGGCTAACAGACTTTACCTCAGTGAACTGACCCATCAGTCCAGTAGCTTCACTAATTGATTTCCACTTTGACTGAGATCCATTAGAAACTTTGTTCTCTAAGGATTCGATTCTACTATCGAAAGTCTGAAACCAATCAGAAGTTCTTCCTTCAAGTAAACTTAGTATGTCACTACCTTCAACGATAGGAACATCAACATCTGGCCTAACTTCGACATCAACATCTGCCCCAATTTCCATAGACATTTCGTCAAAGTCATATAGTTCTCCTAAGTGATCAAAGGTACCCGGTAATTCTTCTTCGATCATGTTGCTATTAACATTCATTGTTAATGCAAGCTTCACACTGAGTGAAAAGCACCAATCACTTTCTACATAAGAAAGGTTAAGAGAGATAAATCTTCACGAACAGAGACAAACGTGCTATGATATATGACTGTCACATGCCCAATTTGCGACTTGCAATTTTCTTGGACAGTGGCTGGCATTACTGTGGTTCTTGTGAACTCCTTTACCCATATACTCATCCTTACATAGTTGATGCATCAAGTGCCCTGAATCAGCAACGATTCTTCTTGAATTGGCAACATAGTTTTTTCTTTTCTCTTCTCTCTTCTTAAACACACCCCATAATGCATTTAAGGTTTTCCATACAATTCAAACACAAATCAGTATACTGAGAACACCAATCACATGGCACAACTAACTCACTTTATTGCATCAACGGGAAGATAAACAAAACTTGTCCTCACTGGACTTCCACAGGCTTATTCCTCTTGAATGATGACTAAAACTCACCAATTACTCTCTCTAGTCTCTGCCTACTCAGAGCCTAACTTGCCTAATGAACTAAAATTCCTTTACCAACATTTATATCTCAGTTACATGACCAAAATTCGTGCAAATACCTTGCACAATCCTTGGGCAGACATTTGTCTAAGAAATAGTTTGAATAACCATCTAATTGTTGCTTAACTAACCCGTTTGCTTCAAACTCGAGCCAGCCTTCCAAAACTTGTCCCAAACGGTTATGAGGACTCTAATAAGGTTATAAACTTGCTTTATAATCGTTCCTCTTGTCAGAACTCTGGCATACGTGTAAATCCAATAACCAAATCATAACTGTCATTTATGAGCCAAAGTTGCCCCGTTGTGCATCGGGACGTTGTGGCCTTGAGCTGCATATCTTCGGACACTTGAGCTACATCCAATTCCTGCCAAAGTGCTTCTCAATTGATGCCAACGCTGCTACATGCATCATGCGTCATATTGCTTAGCAGATTAATAAACAATAGTGATGCATTTGATTGCACCACTTTCTTGCATGTACTGTTCAGGCTTTGGTCTGTCCTTGGGCCAATGCATATGCCCACTCATGGCCATTCCATGTTCTTGCATCATCCTTAAGCTGGGCTAAACCCTAATTCTCGGATTGGCACTTAGATGCAACAGGAATCTTCTTCATCTCCTTCACTTTGTCTTGAGTAGCGCAACATTGCACCTGCAAAAGTTTCCAGGATTGTGCCGCAAGTGCAGGATGCACTACCTTGCGCCAAATCAAAGTTGTACCAGCAAAAGGTACATGTCTCGCTCTTATAAGTTGCTTGGCAGATTTCACTGTAAAAACCCCTTTTTTATCAGGTGACCAAATTCTTGTATCTTCGTTCCCAGCTGGACTAGGCAGGAGCTGGGCGAAAGATAGGCGTTGGCACTGGATTCGCTTCGTTCGTATTAGTTCTTCGGTATCTTTGGCGCTGCTTTCCCAAGTCAGGAGGTAAGGGAGTTTACTTACTGTCTTGTCCCACAAGGCAGGGAGAGCGCCTTCTCACCTTTTTATAGGTTAGTGTAAGATCTTGGTAACCAATTGCAAAAGTTCCATCAATGCACCATCCTATGCTGCATTTGTCTTTGGCATCATCTTGCCTTTGCTACGAAGCTTCATTATGTTGGTCAATGTGCTTCATTGTTATGCCAGTGACTAGGCCGGTTAGCATCAAGAGAATACCTAGCATCGAGGCTTTAAATAATTTATTTAATACACCTTAGGTCTCACCAGCTCTATACTGAACGGTTTACGGAAACATTCAAATCCACTGAGGTATGACTGTCCTAAAAATCAATCCATCCAAACATTTACAAAACACCAGCACTGTAACAAGTGAAAGATCAAGGAATTCACATATTAAAATCACTCAAACAAAAACCATAGTTAACATAACAAAATCTATTTCAGCGAAGTAGTTGTTAATTATTGGGGTTTGATTTCTGTATTTTTCGATAATGCACTTATAAACTCTGTTTGGCATGTAACACATGCGCTAAGTTGTAAGAATAAAAAGCTCAGTTTTTCGGTACAATCTATTGGAAGATGGATCAACTTAGCTTAAAGTGTTAATATCGGGTACACTAATTAAATATTCCTACAAATAAAGCCTTTTACAAATACCCCTACACAAAATAAATATACACACATCTTATAGAAACCTTATCTATTTAAAATTAAATTACCTTAATATCATCGCTTATTTAATTTTTTCCTTATCTATCATATATAAATTTTTTTTTATTTCAAAAAACAATAAATTCTTTTCTCTATCACTTCACCATCATTCCACTGCACTCCAACTTGGCTAGTGGTGGTGGTGGTGGTGCTAGTGGGGGTGATGGCGGTAGACTAGTGGTGGTAGTGGTGGTGGTGGCAGTGGTAGAAAGGTGGTGGTGGTGGCGGTGGTGACGGTGGTGGTAAAGAGGTGATGGTGATGGTAGTGCTAGTGGTGGTGATGCTAGTGGTGGCAGTGGTAGAATGGTGGTGGTGCTAGTGGTGGTGGTGGTAGAACGGTGGTGGTGCTAGTGGTGATGGTTGAGAGGTGGTGGTGGTGGTGGTTGAGAGGTGGTGGTGGTGGTGGTGGTGGT
>JAJJMC010009453.1:792370-802599 GCA_023531435.1 Papaver californicum | reverse complement strand
GGTGGTGGTGGTGGTGGTGGTGGTGGTGGTTGAGAGGTGGTGGTGGTTGAGAGGTGGTGGTGGTGGTGGTGCTAGTGCTAGTGGTGGTGTTGGTGGTCGTGGTGGTGCCAACATCTAAAGTTGATACCAAAAATCTGGTGTCAACATTTTAAAGTTAACATCAAAATATGGTGTCAACAACGCAAGTTGACACACAAACTAAAAACTCAGAAAAAATCATGTTGTTGACATTCTGGTGTCAACAAATCCAAGTTGACACCAAAAACTGGTGTCAACAAGCCAAAGTTGACACCAAAACTAAAAAAAAAATTATGTTGTTGACACTTGACATCATAATCTGGTGTCAACAAACCGAAGTTGACACCAAAAACTGGTGTTAACAAGCCAAAGTTGACACCAAAATGAAAATTCAGAAAAAAAATTGTTGTTGACATCATAATCTGGTGTCAACAAACCCAAGTTGACACCAAAATCAGGTGTCAACAAGCTAAGTTTGACACTAAAACTGAAAATTCAGAAAAAAAAAAAAAAAAAGTTTTGTTGTTGACATCATATCCGGTGTCACCAACCAAAGTAGATACCTAAATTTGTTGTCAACAACTAAAGTAGATACCTAAATTTATTGTCAACAACTAAAGTAAATACCTAAATCTGTTGTCAATAACCAAAATTGATACCAAAAATTAAAAATTTAGAAATAAGAAGTCCATATTACGGTGTCAACAACCCAAATTGACACCATAATCAGGTGTTAACAACCCAAATTAACACCAAAAATTAACATATACGAATGAATGAATTTGGCGTGAGTCAAACACCTATCACCTGACGTAGAATTAATCGTGCTACCATTGCACCACAAATTCATCTCAAGGTAGAGTTAAGCATTATAACTAGAAGGTGGTTAATAATGTAAACAGATTCAAAGACTTTAAATAGAAACAAGGTTTCAAGATGATAATAAAATGGAGTACACATATACGATATGCATGATGTGAACATTCCGACAAGGTTCACTTAGTAATCAAGAACACCAACAGAAAGTAATCAAAAAAGAGGAACAGCAGTAATACCGTAGGATAGCCTGGTCGAATCCGATATATAGGTAACTTTTTGCAAACATCAAATTCACTTAGAGATAAAAGAAATTCTCTTGTACATGAAATCAGTGGCTTCCTTATCCCATAAAAACATGAAGTCATTATCCAAACTAAGCATCAGATAGTCAACAATCAATCATAAAGAGAGACAGGAAAAGGTAGAAGTTACCTCAAAGTTTTCTCTGAAATGTACAGTTTTATGCAACACCAAACTTTTAACATACCCTCAATTCAATTAATTAAGGCCTAAAAAAAAGAAGAACAACAAAGAAGCCTTCGATAAACTTCCATTGAAAATAATACAGATAAACAAAATTCTTACAATTTATTAATTTGATGATCAACTATTTATTGATAGAATGCTCCACTGCAACATCCACCACCACCACCACCACAAACAAAGCAACCACCACTACAAACAAAACAACCACCACCACTACAAACAAAGCAACCACCATCATGGACATCAACAAACCACCACCACTGTAACAACACCTACCAAAATATCTATCAACAGCTCATCCGCAATAACAATAACCTAATCTGATTCTCGATTAACTAATTAATAAATCTTTCTCAAACTCCATCATCACCGACACAAACAAAAATTAGATCGCAAAAAGAGCAATTTTTTCTAGGGTGTTTAGTTGCAGACATTTCTACAGAAAAAATAAAAGAAAGAAACCATGACATTTCTATTTCTACGGCGGTGGAGAAACGGTGGTGGTGGTAGTGGGTGAAAGAGGAGGAGAGAGAGAAATATTTCAGATCTGTAATCAAAAATAAAAGGGAACGTTAACTAAACAATGGTGGTGTTGGTAACGGCGGAGGTGGTGGAGGAGGTGGCTGAAACAGAGGAGAGAGTTGAGCGAGAAAAATTTTAGATCCGAAAAGTAAAGTAAAAAAAATAGAGTTATTTTTGTTTAATGGATAATATTGGAATTAAAATAAATTAGATATTTCTTTTAAAATCTTAAGGGTATATATGTAATGGATAGGGATATTTGTGAAGTCTATGAATAATAGAGATATTTATTTAATTTCCACTGTAAATAGACCATACACATAAATGCTGGAGAAAATTTTACGAAGTTGCTAGGAGAATTTTTCAGGCGAGGCACCCTGCCAACCAGCTCATCTCACCTACATATAGCGATGCAATTGCTTTTGTTCCAACTGTAAGCTGCACACATATGTTAACCGTCAAGATCATTAACTCACCCTAGGGGACCTTTTCTCGATCAGCAGCTTATTTTTCTCGTTATATTGCTTTGCAGTTTGTTTTCCCTCTGTACCTGTGCATGATAATGGGATAATTTTGTCCCTGTACGTACGTGATTATGGGATGATATAAAAGATAATAAGACGATTAAATACGTAGTGTGATGTAATGACAATTACTAGAACTAAGCATTTCGGTTAAAAATACCCCGTGCTTGAAGTCCACTAACATTCGATCCTGGATGAAAAAATAAAAAATAAAGACATAGACAATGAAAACCAGGAGTGAGCATATGAATTTAAATCCGTCAATCTAATCCAATTTATCCGTATTTTAATGGGTGGACACCCAAACCGTCTATAGATGGATTGGACATGAATATATTTTTGAAAACCCATTAAATAATAGATTAGGTGCAGATGTAAGTCTAAAAATTAATTGGACATCCGTACCCGCTAAGTTAAAGAATAAATGAGGAATATAATAAATATAAAGGGATATTTTTATATTTTGAAAGTGTTATATATAAGTGAACATTTTCTTTTCTAACCTAGGTCGATCAAACTCGTTGCTAGCAGAACTGTAGAAGACGGCCGTAGCAATCCCATTTTTTCTATGAAGATCTTATAGAACGATTCAGCTTAATGATTGCATTTCATGTTTGAAGATCGATATCTCTGAATCCCATTTTTGTTCAAATCAATTTCTACAATCTTTGATGATTGATTAACTATTCAGGTTAGTTTCACACTTTTTTTAGGGTTTGCTCATTATTGTTGTATCAATCTCATGTTATTTTGTACTCAATAATTTGTTTATTTATGAATGATATACTACCTCTGTTTCAGCAAAAGTGTTACTATCACTTTTTTATTTTAGTCTAATTTTAGGATAAAATAAAAATATGATAGTAACACTTTTGCTGAAACGGAGGGAGTATCATTTTATTTTCTTCATGTTCTTCCTTAAGGTAATTTGTTTGAATTTTACATATATGAAATCTAGGGTTTGGAAAGCCTGATGATTGTATTTAGAAGAACGGAGATTTGGCTCCATGGGATTACCAAATTATAATATATTTTCCTTTGTTATCTCTCTCGGCTGCACTCAATATGTCGGGGAATCAACACTTACTATGGCAATGGTTACGGAAATTATCTTATGTTCATGCCTAGAAAAAGCTAAGAACATCACTATTTTTAATCTGTAATATTTTATAGCAATTGTTTTTAAAGAAAAAGCGTGTACCATTAATGATTTTATCAATATAGTCTGTAATTTTCCGTGGATTTATCCGTATCCAGTCCGTCCACTCGTGGATGTAAAATCCACGGGTGATAAATTGGAAAAGGATGCAAATCTAAGTTCCACCCGTTGTTCACCCTTAATGAAAACAGCTTAATGGCATCACTCAACTTAAGCACTTTAGGCCCATTAGGCATGTATAAACAGACCTGTTTTGTTTTTCAGAAAAGAAAGAAAATATATAGCTTCAACCACTGTAGTTAATTTCGGCCGAAACGGCTGAAAAATCGTCGAAATTTCGGATTTCGGGGTGAAACCAAAACGAATCAAGCCATACCGGTGGAACGATATTCCACCGAAAATATCGGCCAAAATGTACAAAAACCGGTTTTTCCGATATTTCCGATATTTGTTTCTGTCCGTTAGATTATATAAAAAAAAAATCCAACTATCTAGATTCGTTGGAGAGAAATAAACCCTAGTTTTTCTCTTCAATCTTCATTTCTCCATCGAGGTTTCTCTCTCCATGTTTTTCTCTTCATCTCCATCGTTTCAACATCTATACCGTTTCAAGACTCTGAACTCACAATCGGTAAATTTAAAATATTAACTATTGGGAGGAGCTAAAGAAGAATATCCTCCATTGTTCTCTTTGAGGTTCCTTCTTTAATCTGTAGTCTATTGTTGTATTCAGATTATTTTATCACTTTTCTCGTAGCCAGAAATCCATTTTCAAGCGGAAAAAAAAACAAAGGTATACTCACTCTCTATCTCTGTAACCAATTTCTATTTTGTTTCTTCCTATTACGACTACTGGTTGAATTTCTTAGTTCTCTACAATTAGTGAAAACTAAAATGGGGTTTCTTTTTGACATTCTTTTTTGCCTTTTTTTTGCTTTCTGGTTGGGATTTCGAATCATTTTGTATCCGGCAATTGGAAATGCTTGGTTGAAATAAGGAATCAGTAATGTTAGTTGTTGTATACTGTTTTAATTACTTAGTAAAGCTGGCTGATTGCTTATTTTTAGTTTGTATATATTTAATTAGGGTTTATAATTTGGTAATTTGTGCGGAAGTGCTTTTATGGTTAAATAATCAGATTGAACTTCATTGACAAAGTATTGTAGTAGCTCTTGGTATGTAGAATGATTTATTGTAGAAGAAATTCAAATTATATTAATTGTAATGCAACATGATATGTGAATTGGGTTTTCTCATCTTTCCATTTCTAAGTCATTCGTTATGCCCTTGAAAACTTTCTTGTCAAAACAGCTATTTGAGTCTTTGGGTTTATTTTTATTTTAAGAATATGTACGATTTCTTTTGATATGATCTGTAGTGTAGTGTGTAAATCTTTGTTGATTATTGATAGCTTTGGTAAGTTCTGTTAAAAAATGACCTTGAAACTGTAGTGTAGTCCTTGAAACTGTAACACATTTCACTTCTGAAATGTTGGTCAAAGACGTCAAATGATAGGTAGAATAAGTTTAGGTACATGTATTCTTGTGATGAGTAAGTAAAAATTTAAATTTGGATTATGCTATTCTGTGAACCAAATATCTGGAAATGCATTTGTTGGACCTCCTTTAGGTACTTGTGTAGTTAATCTATGATGATGTTTTTATGGATTGTTCATCATTGTTTTGTAGTTGCTCAACTAACAACAAAAATCAAGCATCTATCATCTGTTGTGAAATGTTGATTCCCCCATATTTGTTGTATATGTGTAGTCTCTTTAATTTTTACATGGATTACATTGTGATAGTTTAGCTCTTTATATTAACTTGTTTTGTTTCAGTTTTATTACTTTAGGTTGTGATTATGGATTCTTCTAATGCATCGAATTCATGCACTACACCTTCTACATGTGGCTCATTGTTGCCTTCATCTTCTACACAAACCAAAGATACACCAACTAAAGACAATCCATCCAAATATATAGCATGGCAATGGGGTGAACGCAGAGATCCAGAACATCCAACCTGGGTTACTTGTTTGTGATGATATCTATAATGAGTCTAATGATCTTGATTAGAATTGTAATATCCTTGTTTAATTAGCATTTTAGACAGTGAAGTTGTTCTTGTTTCTCTTGTGTTTCCAGTTTAAACTTTGTATGGATCTATATATCTTGGATGAATACTTGTTTTTATTTCTAAACTTTGTGAAAAAATGTTTGATATAACGTGTTAAAATTTATTTATAGTTATAAAATGTGAACTAGTATTTTTTTTATAAAATTATAGGTATAAAATGTGTGAACCGATATTTCGCCGATTTTTGAAACCGAAATATCCCCGATACAACGGTGTACCAGTGTATCGCTTTCGACCGATACAGACCGAAATACGATATTGACTACATTGGCTTCAACCAGCATATCAAAAACTGTAATAAGGTTTGCTTGTTGACTGAGTCCCTTCTGTCGAAGCAGATCCTAATTACGACATCAACAACAATTATGGGATGGATCTATGGCTTTTATTTCAGGATATCGAGAAGCGAAAGACCTGCATTAACACGATCAAGGAAAAATTAGAAACCTGGGAAACAAAAGCAATAGTTTTTAAAAGAAGTCAAGAAATTAGTATCACCATGGTTTACAGTATCTGCTATGTAATGCAGATCCGTTGATGTGTTTTGTGGGATAGGAGTGGACTTAATTTCATGAATCTCTCAATAGTATCTTGATGAAAGTATTGTAAATAGACAACAAATAAGATGGTGGTGTTGTGTAGGTAATGGTTCGAGTAGAGCTCATGAAAAGTGACCCGTCCCTGATTGTATGCAAACAGAAGGTCTGGGGAGACGGGTTCCGCATTTCATGTTAGTAAAACAACATGTAAACAACCCAGGGAAATGAAAAAATACAACAAGGAAATATGAGTTGAGGTGACAAAGTCGCTCTTTTTACGGTAAATGTGCCTCCGCAGATGTAACTATGTTATATCAGATTTCGGCTACGCAACCCTCGGAATACAACAACCCAGATCTTTTGTATATTTTCTAATTTCTGCACTAAATAGAGAACAAAAACACCGCTTTTTATCTTGCTAAGAAATCAACTGAATGGCAGAAAGTATACAAAAAGAAAACAAGGGGAAGAACAGTATATTTAAAATTCTATGCAATATGGGTTTTTATAAGCGATTTCATACCTTTTCCAAAACAGTTAAAGAGATACACACATTGAGAACCGGTATCAAAAACAAAAGATGCAACTTTGCATTTAAAATGGAAGAAACATGTCTCTTTGAACAAACCATATTAAATTGTCCCTACAGTTACAAATTTCAAAAGACAAAACAGATGTTTCACTTTTGAAAGAATTTGAAATCAAATTAGCTTTTGGTGTTGTATACTCACAAAATGTTTGGACCTGTCAGTACTAGCCACTAACACAGAAAAACCGATTGAAATTCATATTTAGTAAAAATATATCGACAATCTCCCACCTATTTTTATTAAATTGAATTAAGCAAGAAAAATTCAAAGCATGGATGAAATATCAGGATCAAAGAGAAATATGGTTGAACTAAGATCGCAATGCATTTCATTCATGGTGTTCTATAAGCCAACCTTGTGCTTTCATCCCAGTACGTCGTTCGTGTCTTATAAAACAACCCAATTCACATAGAAACGGCCACACCAAAATAGTTAATATCATGTATCAGTTTCGTATCGGCGAGGTACGATACACCTAGACAAATGATTATATAAATTTTATTGGCGATACAAAATTAATTTTGTAATTTTATAATTTATAAGTAGATGTGCATTATGTTACTCAAAGCTTTAATGAAAGTCATTTATAATGTAGAAAAATCAATTAAACTAGTTTTACTTGATAACTTAACATCCCCAAACATAGAATTTGTATGGAAATAAAAAAAAAATTAAAAAAGACAAAAAAGAAAATATTGTTAACAAATACATTTGTATCCTTACCGATATTATCGGTCCGATACGGACGATTTAATCGGAATTTTCATATATCGCTAATATTTTACGTATCGTCTAGGTTAAAGGCCGATACACGATAAACTCCGATATTATCGGCCGGTACGACCGATATTAACTATATTGGACCACATTTCTCGTGAAATTAAAAAAATCTATGAAGAATATCTTGCAGTTAACATCCTACTTATAAAAAACATAGATTTCATTAAGTGTTTTTTGAACCTATCCTTTAAATCACCGCAAAAAACCACATCCATTGTAACACTTTCAGGATAAGCAATATAATCAGTTGTGGTTCACATCGATTCACCATGCATATGACTCATTTTTCCCTTTGAACCTGTTTTTGGGATCTCCACTCTCTGGTTAGGGTAGGTATATATGAAAATGACTTGTCAATGGGATTTAGTCCCATCCAAAGTGTTCCAGACTTTCTCTTTTGTTAATCCTTTTGTGAAAGTATCTCGAAGGTAATCTCAAGACCTAACAAAGTCAATTTTTATGGTACCGTTTAAGATAAGCTCTTTTACTGTACGATGCTTTTGTCAAATTTGTCGTGGCTTATCGTTGTGATAATGGTTTTGTACTTTGTTAATTGCAGTATTATTATCACAGTAAACCAAAATAGGAGGCACTAGCCTTTCCTGAAGAGGTATATCTAATTCCATATTGGATTGAGTAATAATTGTTTGTTTCTTAGACTTCTAAGAAACTGAAGCTCCACCAAGATTAAACACATATCCGCTCGTAACTTTAGAATCCTACGAAAGAGTATTTCATCTGCATCATTGTACCCTTCAAGTATCACGGGAAACCTTTGGTAATGAATACCGTAATTGGCAGTTCGCTTCAATTACCTAATAACACGGCGTATTGCATTACAATGTTCAATACTTGGTTTACTTGTATACCTGATGCAGATGGTGTTTTTCGACCAAGGACAACGTGGTTATTTTTGGCCAAGGGAAAAATGGTCATTCTATGGCCATGGGCTTCTAACCGGATAGCCTAGCTCAAGTCTGATTACTTAGTCAATCTACATGAATCCTCATGGGTATGATTCAACCTCCAAGTTTCACGAAGAACCTACACATAAGATGAAGTGCAGCCATGAAGATGAAGCTCATCCCTTAACCATGACGGAAGATGGGACTCCTTTTCCAGGATGGAGTCTGAGCCTCTTCACTCATGGTGAAGGATGAGCCTCATCACCTAAGCAGACGTTAAGCCTCATCATCAAAGATAGAGGATGAGCCTTACCCAAGTAGAGGTTCATCCTCATCCAAATTCGACCTAACCTCAATACAACAGTCGTGTTAACACATGGTATCCTCTTATGGTTGGTTCCATAGCTAGGCCTCATAACCTAGTTTAAGGTTATGAAGTCTAAAGCACAATCAAAGCCAACACGTTAAGTTCATGACATATGAGACTTATCAAACTTTGCAGGCGTATTCCTGGATATTTCACCCCTAAAAACTCACAAACTTGACTAGGGAGACCCTCACAAGGGCTTAGGATTTACGCTCTCCTCAAAGACATATACCATGTTTCTTCTCCTCTTATGGATAACCTCACCTCCGCTCTTCACTCGACGAACGAACATGCTAGGTTGATGTTCAACCTCAGCCTTCGCCTTGCTCCTCTGACTGGAAAATTGACAACAGGCATCAGCCTTTCTATGGGTCCGACCATGCCTCTTCTCATCTAATCAACAGACAGTCATGACCTACTAGGCCTCATCCTCTCTATAGAGTCGACCCTGCCACAACCTTTTTTCAGAGACTGTCATACCTTGTGTTTCTTATAAGAAAACGCCTACAACTAGGTCATGTTTGATCTTATCCAAGATTGTGTTATTCTCATGACATACATGGCTATCACAAGCCTCCTTGAGATCTCCACGTGACTCATGCTTGCCTCCATACGCAGACATGAGTATTCCTCCGTCAAAGTTACGACAATTTTGGAGAATACTACCACATCATATGACACATTACATAAAGGTTGATTACTCACAAATTTGGGGATAAAGTTAGGGTTGTGGTCTGGCGGTCTACGACATGTGTGAGTATCAACCTACTCACGCAGGGGAAGGATAATTAGTCATAAGAGATTAGTTGCAAATGATAGAATCAATCTTTGATCTACCCTTAGTTATTCCTGGGAATAAGAGGGAGGGTGCTTATCTTACCCCTCATCCTTATCTCATCGACTAGAGATTAGAGTTTTGGAAAGCTATAAATAGACCAACTTTCTTCATTCTAAACACAACAAAAATAAGAACAACATAACAAGTTCTCTGTAGTTCTCTCTTAGAGATTCTTCGTCTGCAACTCTCTGCAACTAAGAACTCTAGTCTCGCCTCTCTCATCTTCCCTCCCTAGACCAACCCTATATCTGAAACAAATCTTGAACGACCATTATATTGGCTTAGGCAGGGTTTATTTGTAATCAACCTTTCGCACTCATACAAACCCTAACCATCGTTACCTCTTTAACCCTATCCCATTTTTAATCATCAATATTTTGGCAACCACAGTGGGATGTTGGTCACTCAGTCACAGTATATATCTCAATCATGGTTTTCATCAGAGAGGAGGCCGATTCTTCAACCACCAACCATAACAAAAACGTTTCCAGAAACCTAGGTTTGAACTTTATGTTAAAGGAATGATTTTTCATTGCCGACTCGCATA
>JAJJMC010009453.1:740859-792360 GCA_023531435.1 Papaver californicum | reverse complement strand
TTTATTATGGCTTCCCATGCCAAACAAGTGTTCTATGTACAAGACCAACTTTACCCTAAATTGTCAATCGTCATATCAACACGTGACAAAGACGTAAATGTGGACGAGTTTGTAGATGAGTCACTAGTCTTTGAGGGTAATCATACTTTCAAAAATACAGTTCTAGCTGTGGATTCGTTTGACATCAATTATGAGTCTCAGTCTTCTCTTTTGTGTAACAATGATGACGGTGTCTGGATTGAAGACTTCACGAAAGAGCAGAATAAAAAAACTAAGAAAAATACAAACCCAAGAGAAGAAGATAATCAAATGGACAATGAGAGTTCAACGGATGATGACAGTTTAATGGTAGGAGATTCAGATTTAGATTCTGATGAATTCACTAACCTGCTAATGATTTTCCCTAACAGTCACGATTTAATTTGCATGCAGTTGTTTTATTCTCATTTACTGGTTTATTTAAATTTATCTTCCTAAATATGTCGTTGTCCCTGGTTTATAACAAGTGCTATTCTGTAAGCTATATTGAGTTAGTTAACTTTAAGAAGTATATCACTGGTTTGAGTGTTCTTTTTAGTTGGCTTTTTAATAAAATGTCCCATTTTTGCTGTTTTTAATGCAATAAAACAAACAAAACTTATTTCGAATGCAAATAACCTTAATATATATATGAGGATATAAGTTAACAAGACCCATATCTCTATTACATAGAAACAACTTCGTGATAGACATAAAACCATGTCTAGGGTGGAATACACACTAACTAAGCTCGTATTTTTAGTAGTAACTAGTAATTCCTAAGTGTGAAAGAGCATAAATGAACCCCGAGCAAAGATACGGCACATGTTAGAGAAAGGCAAAAATTAAGACGCGTACTGTATAATGTTTGGTCGGTGAACATAGGATTTTACAAAGCTAAGAAGCTCAACAATCAACACTGAAAACAGCTTTGTTGTTAGGTTAGGGCAAAGAAAAAGAGGATTTTCATTTACTCTTAGGTATTTTAGATCTGGGTTTTATATGCTCTAAATCTCTTAATCTTTTTTTGTCAAGCCTCAATCAAATCTACGGTTGTATAAATCGTTTAAAATAGCAAATTAGAAAAAATGGCAGTAGCACCTGGAAAAACTGGAGTTGTTAACGGTCTCCTTATTAAACTTCTTCTCAGTGGTCATAGCGGCATGTCTTTCTATACTTGTCTATTTCTACTTTTTTGAAAATTAGCTCAGGAATTAAGTTTTTTTTTTATTTTATTTTTTTATCGGTGTTTTAATCAAGTATGATTTCATCAAATTGAGTGACTGTATGGATCATATTATTCTTTTTAATTAGTTTATTGTCCTTATGATCATATAAGGTTTCCTTTTGTTAGATTAACTTAGTGAAATCTTATTATGATGCTATGACAGTGAATGACTGTTTTGTTGAAACCTGTTTTTCTGTGGTTTTAACATTTATTCCCATGGCTATTTTAGGTTTATTATGGTGAAATATTGATGGAGCATACATACAGAGATGTGTGAATTTATCTGCTGCGTTCCCATAAAGGGTCAGTGTGAAATATTGTCTATGGTGAACCAGATTTCATAACAAGAATGAGTCTCTTCAGTCAGGTTTGTCTAAGTCTGTTTTTTTCTTTTTGTTCTTTGCTTTGTTTGTGTGAAGGAAATTGTGCGAGGAAAAATCATTTTTATTTTCATACTTTTCAGGTACATGGAGAAGTTGGGTAATAAGCCTCAATCAAACAATGTAGGAGCTTCTAGTAATATTTGAAAACTGGGGGTATGAATGATTTCCTATAGAGTTAGTTGGTTATACAAACTTGGGTTGTTTGAGTGGTATCCAAAATCCATTAATAAATTAGTATTAGGATCTATCGGGACTTAGGTTATTCTTTCCCTTGAAATCTTCATTTTCTTTCAGGAAATATTGAATAGATATCATCTGAGTTTTTATCTGATATTTTATACTAATTATCCAGTCAATTATTATAAGGCCACTTCTCAGCTGCTATAAAACTTGGATACTAAGGTCAAAGTTATAAGGGTTTCCATGTTAAAAACATTTCAGTAATAATATATGTAGGATTTTTTGGTCAAAATTACATATAAGTAACAAAGCAAAAAGTATTGATATTTCACACACGACCTAACAACCGCTTTCCCACTCATATACGACTGTACTTTTCTTCTCAAACATATTTATCTCTCAAGACTCTCAAACTCTATCTAAAGTTGTTTCCCCTAGATGCTCTCTTGCATTTTTTCTTAAACCGAAAATCACCATTTCTTTCTCCTCTCTTCAACAAAGATCTGGTGTTTGTTGTGCCAACATTAGGAGGTACCATTTTTTTTTCATCTGTTCTCTATGAAATCAATGAAAATACATAACCATTTTTGTCTAAGGTTATAACATTTTTGATTGAGATAATGAATAATGTATATCTTGGTTTAAGATTTAGAGCATTTGCTGTTTAGAGTGACAAAAATCAGTAGTTGTTGTTTACCTATTTTTGATTTAATAAATGATCTTAACCTATGATTTTCATTGTTCATTGATTCTTCCAGTTATGTACAGTCGTGTTGGTAAATATGCTTGTGGGGTGTTATATTTGGGAAGTTAATAATTACAATATCGTGTAGTGTTGGAGAAGGTTCATTAATGTTGCCTGAAAATTAATATTTACTTGTACATGCTAACATTTATTATGTGGTTTTCTAGTAATGGATGATTCAGCGTCTGGTTCAGAGCCTGATTCAGAGCCTCATCCAGAGAACAATGCAAACTGTATTGAGAAACAACGTAAGATAATTAATTGGTTATTTCAGAATATTAAGTAGCTTCGAGGAACCAGATTTCTTATATCTGTTTTTGTTTGTGTTAGTTTACTTATTCTTGATAATAATGATTTATTAATTGTAGCTAAAAATAAACCTCGAAGCTTACGAGGTTACCGCTTCTCGCTAGTGAGAACATACTGAAGAAGAAACAAATACTTTTGAATGAAGACGGTCTACCAAAAGTAAGGGGACAAGCTAATTAGAAAAGATACATGGGAGTTATTGCAAGGGCGCAGATCTTAATAGACATCGACTCCTGGAAATATGTACCTCTTCTAAAGAAGGATCAACTGTGGCAATTAATACAGGTATTTGTATGAATGAATATCAAATTTTATACACAGGTAATTTTATGAATTATATCAGATTTTATATGTATTACATGTAATATACTAATATGTTTCTTGTATCAACGTATTTAAACTGCTTGTGTTAAGAGTCGATTTGAAGTTGAATCAGATTTGAAAAAAACTTTTCTTAGTGGATGTGGAGAATTATGGAGAAACTTTAAGTCTAGACTCACACGACAAATTCGGAAGTACAAGGATCAACCTCAGAAACTCAAGAATCCCCCAACAGAATATCCACAAATTAAGCAACATCAGTGGGATAGATTTGTGAAGTCCAGATTGAGTGAAGAGTTTGAGGTGTGCATATATATACTTTTTTCTAGTTGTTTCCTTGTTAAACTTTTTCCAGTTATAGCCCTTAAAGCAAGTTTGTTTGTGTTTTAAAGGATATACATGAAAAACAATCAGAGAAGAGATCAAAAAATATTTACAACCACCATTATGGCCGTAATGGTTACCACGGGCTAAAGGAGATATTAGTACGTAATTGTTTTTATTATTGTCATTATCTTGTAATTTATAACTAGCTATATCTTTATCATTATCTTTATGGTTGTTCATCCATTAAATTTCAAATGAGCAGATAGAGAGGGGTGATTACACACTAGATGAAATTGATAGAGGTTTATTATGGAAGGAAGCCCGAAAGGTTGATGGAGAATACAAAGATGAGGCGTGTAAACAAAAAGAGACGAAATTGTAAGCTTTCTTACATATGTATGATGAGATTGAAAAGAGACATAAAGGTATGGTTTCTCTTGATTTAATTTCTTCCTAATTAACAAATATTTTCTGTTTGTGTAGGATGAGTTTGAAAAGAGACGTAAAGATGGGACAGTTGATGAAGATAGCAATATTGATGTGATAACCAAGCTTTTTGGTCTTGAGCATCCAGGAAGAGTCAGGGCATCTGGCAAACATATCACCCCAACTGCATTCTTTGGTAAACTGAGAAGCCCCTTTAGCGTAACCAAGGCGCAGTACGAGGAAGTCCTAGAGGAAAATAAGCGTTTGAAACTAGCAAATGTTGTATTAGAAAAGGAGGTTCTAGAATCTCGACAAAATCATCAGGTAATATACAAATTTAATTTTCAAAACCTGCATGTTGCCTGTAGAAGGCAATCTAGATATTTCTTGAATAATGGTACATTAGATATTATATCGACTCTCATATTTAGTATTGATATTGTTTTTAAATTTTAGTCATCTGCCGCATCTCGCCCCCATCTAGCTCAGCCAACTATGTCTGAATCGTCAAGAAGTCCTAAAATTCGAAAGGTAGATGTTACCACGTTTTTGATTGTTATATTGTGGCGATTTTTTTATTTCTTTCTTTGTTACTCTAATTTTAAATCTTTTTGTGAGCCAACTAAATTTCTTATCCAGAAATCTGTTACTGCTACTACAAGGAGTTCTGAAGTTGAGAAGGAATCTCACCCCCATCTAGCTCAGCCAACAATGTCTGAATCGTCATGAAGTCCCATAATTAAAAAGGTAATTTACCATATTTTTTTGATTATTATTTTGTGGCCATTTTCTTATTTTTGTCTTTTGTTACTCTAATTTTTAATCTTGTTGAGAGCCAACTAAATTTTTTCTCCAGAAATCCGTTACTGCTACTACAAGGAGTTCTGAAGTTGAGAAGGCATGCCTTAAAACATTTGTTTTTTTTTCCTGCATGAAATGGTGTACATTCATCTGAATTGTTTTTAGTTATTTAACAGTTTGACCAAACTGTTTCGTTGATCTCATTAGTGATTTATTTTTTTCATTTTTAAATATTAGATTTCCTGCTTTCAGACAACAACTAATTCGTTACTAAAACAAATTGTTTCTAAGAGGAAGAGATCTGGGAGTGATATTTATCTCAAGTCTAAGCATAAGAAGGTAACTAAATATCCACTACCCAATATATAACTTGGATTATTAGTTGTGTTCATTGGCTTACCATAATAGTTGATTAATGGGTCTATTGATGCAATCTCATAATCAAGTTTCTGAATCTCCTACAGATACCTTTGCTCAAACAACTGGAATTGGGAAGGTAGTCTTTGACATATCCCATGGTTGAGTTGTAGCATTCTATGCTTTTTTTTTCTTTTCATTATTATTTTGTACAAGCTAATTGGTCAATACATATAGGGAAAACCATGCAAGTTATTCATAGACTCTGATGAGGTTGCAACTGGATATGTCTTTGACAACACCAGCAAAGAAAAGGTACACAATATTATATTGGGTGAAGATAATTTCCGTGTTCAGGTCCTGTCTGCTAAAGATCTTGAAGCATTAGTCCCAATACCAGTTGAAGATGAGATAGTAACCGTCAGAGATGCTCTAGGGACATACTTGACGTGGCCCAAAGAACTTGTAGTTGTAGAGGAAAAAGTATGTGGCTAATGTTACATTGTATTCTTTGACCTGTTTTTATTATTATTACTTTTGTATTTCTAGTCATGAATCTTATTCTGTAGGGTGAAGACACAGCATCTCCTTCGGATTTCCTTGAGAAATTTTGTGAATGATGCAACTTGCCATTTAAAAAAATTAGGGGGGGGGGCGGGGGGGATACTATAGAGACTAATGTTTTCAAGACGGAAACCAATGACTATGTATATATTACATAGGGCGATATCGAGAGTATCTGTAAACGAGAACTGCGGGCATCTGTTACTGATGTTGTTATTTACATCAGGTAATGGTAGACGTTATCCTCATATGTAGTAGTATAATCAACAATGTATCTATCATAAAGTCTTATAGCTTCACATGGCTCGATTTTCAGGTATTTGCATCAAAAAGTTCTCTCGGCAAAAAAAAAAACAAGTTTACCATTATGGATCCTACGACAATAACTGCAAATGCATCCAGTTCTTCAACGTTGACCCGTGATTTGGTAACGCGGATGGGCAAAACAACCGCAAAACTTGTTTTTGTACCTATGTGAAGAAGTAAGTATTGGCGTTAGTTATATGTTTCAATAGTAAGATTAAGCACACTTATATTTGGTTTTAGAGTGTCATCTCTTCATCTGTTGAAGAAGAGGATGCCTGAGTTGTCTCCTTTGGTGGTGTTTTAGCACATGACCCATATGTTTTATATGCATTCAACAAATATTTCCTTTATTTTGGACAAGTACTGTGGTTGATGTAGGAAAATGGATTATCATGCCCTAGGTGTTTTCTTGGTTACTAGAAGCCATTATTAACTTCGGTTGTTTTGTACACTATATCCATCATTGAGTCTTAATGGTTGTGAACTTGAGTATTCAAAAGGTATGGTGGCTGGATTCGCAAGGGGGACAACAAGATAAAGAAATTGACAAAATCATGCAAAGGTCAATTAGATTTCTCTTTTCATACTAATTTTGTATTGTCATTAAGTATCTTCGTACTTACTTAAACTTATTGTCATCCAGGGTTGTGGAAGGATGCCTTAAAAAGGACATCTGAATGGTTCTACTATGTTTTGTTTTCCACAAGTAAGCGCACTAACTTAATTGTGATGATAAATTATAAAATTAAACATCATTAACCCATATATTGCATATTTCCTGAATATTAGCATATCCCGCAACATAAAAAAATTGGGAATCTGGATTTTGTGCAACGCGATTTATGAAAGAAATCATAGAAGGGCAACTAAAAATGAATAGTACAATAATGGTAAGTACACTTTTGGAGTTTTCTTGTTTTCCTTTTGATTTTCATCTTCCTAATTAGTTGTTGATTTTAGAACTTTTGTGTGTTTGTAGGCTTTACATGAAATGGGTTTTTTGCAAATGAAAAAAATAAAATTGCCTTTTGCCAGAACTTGATATGTTTGTTATACCTCAAATGCAATATTGATGTGGTTGATTTATTGTGAAAATTTCCCCCTCCTGGACTTTGATACCTATTAGTTTCTTGTGGTGAGTAAGTAGTGCTGGTGGTGGGTTAGGGAGTTGGTGCAGGTGGTTTGTTGTTGGTGAATGGGTGGTGCTTCTGAGTGCTTGGTTTGGTGGGTGTTGTTTTTGGGGAGTGAGTAAATGGAATTAATTAATAGTAGTTATTTTGTATTCTTTTTGCAGAGGAAGTATGAGTACAATGAAGGAGAGATGATGGAAGTACGAACAGAATGGGTAAACCACGTGCTTCTGTTATTGGTGACATGAATTGGCAGGAGTAGATTTCGGGGACATGAATTGGAAGGAGTAGATTTCGATCAACACTTTGAAAAATGAATGTGGTTTCCAACTTCACTGTTAATTTCTTTTAGGTAGTACTAAGATTACTTGCATATGAAGCCTTTTGAATTATGTAGTACATTCATTTCTGGTTAACTTATTTTGTTTGAACTTACTAGTTCCGTACTATCTGTTAAATGATGTGATTGTAGATTGTGGTAAATAGGGTTTGTTTTCGAACTTGTGAAAAATTATTTTCAAATCTAATTTCTAAGTCTAAAAATAGTAAAACTCAAATAAAATTATTAACAAAGTTGAGAGAGAACTGAGGCTAGGATTCCACTAATTTCCAATTTTTAAAATGATTAAATTCAATAATTATAATTATGCAATTCTACGTTTAATTGGATTCTAAAATATAGCAACAAGTAGATTTTCGAAAGAACAATTGTATAACAAAAGCATGGAACATCTAAAACCTAGGCCAAAACATGTACCATCTAACGAAATCACAATTGCTTAGCAAAAATCATTAATTCAATTTTTAACCAAGGCTATCAATCATAAATAAATTGCATAAATCAATTAAATAAACATTACCACATAATCTTTGGAAAGTTAGCTTCCTCTGTCGCCTCAGAGATGGGGTTTAGCTCCTCATTGTATTGGAAACACACTCAAAATAGATTTTCATAGCTCAAAAAGTGTCTTCAAAGATGAATTAATAGTAACACATGAAAACGGAAACGCTTATAAGCGTTACAGAGACTTGTTCTCTGCGTTACAGAAGAAAGAAAAGAAAACAGAAATAAAAGACGGACTTCTGGTGCTGTTTGAAATAAGACTGCTTCAGCAACACTATCAGCGACAGTTTCCTGACGCCTTATGTTCTTCATGTTCTTCCCACCAGCAGAAAAAGAAATATTTTTCCTAATTTTTTCTCTTTCGATCTCTGGCTACTCTGAGCTCTCCCCAATACCCTCTGATCCCTCATATGACTCGAACACATCCTATTTATACACCACAGGCCACCAAATCTCCAAAAATCACCATTAACAGCAAACGATACTCGGGAATATTTCTCATAAACATTGTGATCTGATTTGATATTTTCTCTTGATTTTTTTACGTATCTTTTGATTATGTGAAATCAATCTTGATATGGCCATAATAATCTCTGATTTTAATCCCAGAAATCATGTGAGAATCCCTTCCGAGATCAATACAGAATATCATTGTATTAAAACGAGTTTTCCCGCCAAGAATTTCATTTGAATTCAAAAGATTGGGTGTCTTTATAAAAATCCTGGGTGCCTTTATAACTTCTTGTGGGTGCCTTTATCAATTTAGTAGGTGCCTTTATAACTTTTTATCCAACTTTTTCCACACTTATTAATTCTCCAAAAATACCTACAATTACATGAAATGACACAATTAGTACACAATCGAGCTTTAACAATATACAAATTGGGAAAAAATTAGACACATAAATGTGTCTATCATTAAACAGTTTATTGAGTAATTTAATGACAATTTTAATAAACGCTAAAATATCTTTCCATAATTATCTCGATATTAATATCTGACTGAGCATGTCACCGCCAACTGTAACATGAACTAGCTGGCTACAAATTAGCCTATATGATACTATTTGAATAAATAATGGGTCACATAATAAGATTAATGATAACCGTTTTCTACAAAGTTGATTGTTCTATGACAGTTTTATTTAGAAAATGTTACTGATACTTGCCAACAATGACAGGTCTATAAAGAAACTGGTACTTTAGTATAAGAAATTGAGTTATTGATGACATTTTTCTTTAAAATATGTTACAATAACTTGTCAATAATGAGAGGTTTATGAAGAAAATGTCAGCTTAGTCTAAGAAGTTAAGTTTCTAATGACAATTTTGTTTAGAAAATGTTACGGTAAGTAGTAAGAATGGAAGGGTTATGGAAAAACTGTCACCTTAGTAAAAGAAATTAAGTTACCAATGACAGTTTTATTTAGAAAATGTTATTGTACGTTTCCAACAACGACAGGTTTATGAAAAAACTGGTAATTATAGTCATGAATCTGTAACAGTTTCTTATAGACCCTTTCATAACAGAGGCTTTAATGACAGTACAATTATTTTTCAAAATTGTCACACAAATGTTCTGGTGGCAGTTTTTAACTATCACATAAGCCCATTTTTGTACTAGTTCACGGGTGGACACAAGATGTTCTCATTCATGGAAGGATTTAGTGGTTACAATCAGATCAGGATGGCTGCTGAAGACGCGTTCAAAACAACGTTTCAGACACCGTATGGTAACTTTTATTATGTGGTCATCCCTTTGGGCTAAAGAACGAAAAAGCTACCTATCAAAGGGCGATGACACTGATCTTTTATGATCTCCTCCATCAAAGCGTAGAAGCGTATGCGAATCATGGTTAAATCAAGAGCGAGAGAGGACCATGTTGAACACCTGCGATAGGTGTTTGACAGATGTCGCAGATTCAAGTTAAAAATGAACCCGCTAAGGTGCTTTCGGGGTAACATCGGGCAAGTTCCTCAGTTTCATGGTGACGGATGAGGGGATACAGGTCGATCCAGACAAGATAAAGGATATCACCACGATGACACCCCCCCCCAGGATGTGAATGAGCTGCAAGTATTCATTGGAATAATATCATACGTACAACGTTTCATCCTGGGCCTCGTCCAACTACTAACCGTGTTTCTCCCAATGTTAATAAAAAACACAAAATTTGAATGGGTGAAATACAGCGGGACGCGTTCCATAAATTTCAGCAATGTTTGGTCAGTCCTCAGGTACTCAGACCTCCTCTCAAATAAGCCCATATACCTCTACACCGCTTTCACAAATTTGGCTATAAGAGCGGTCTTGGCACAGGATAGAGGGAACGACAACCTATCACCCATCTATTATGTCAGCCGGGTATTGAAGGATTCCGAGCTACGATATCCCAAGGTCGAACAAGCGTACTTGGATCTGATATACGCGACGCAGAAGTTGAGGCCATACCTGCTGATGCATGAAACTATTGTCATTGCAGCAGTGAACCCGACCGCATATCTTGCAACGAAACCAGTCCTAACGGGAAGGACTTCAAGATGGATCCCATAACTATTCGAGTTTAAACTTAAATATCAAAATCCCAGAGGCGTCTGAGGGCAGGCGATTGCTGGCCTTTTGGATGCTTTTCCCGTGAGCAATGACACATTCACCCACGCTGATATACTAGGGGAGGTAGTAGAGGCAGAAGGAGAATCCTGGATTATGTACTTCGACGGATCCTCATATGAGGAATTTGGCAGAGGGGGAATCATATTCAAAACACCCAGCAGAGAGCTATTATCTTATGCCTTCAAGCTAGACTTTCACTGTAGCAATAACATGGCCAAGTACGAAGCACTAATATTGGGATTGAGAAGGGCCAAGGATCTCGGCCTTGGAAACTTAGAAGTCAAAGGAGATTCCAAGTTAATTATCGGCCAAGTAAGTGGCGAGCTTCAAGTGAGAGAGGCTCACTTATCACCACACCGAGCGGAAGCACAAAACCTAATGGATGAGATGGGATCAACTACGGTTGAACACACAACAAGAAGTTTTAACAGGCACACAAATGCATTAGCTACACTCCCTGCAAAGATCCAGTTGAACGGAAAAGAGGAATGAACCGTATGGTAAAGCGAAGGGAGCTACCTAGCACTTGGAGAGAAGAAGTGTCTTTCGAAGAAGCAGACGATTGGTGAAAGATATATCTCGAGGATCTCGCAAGAACCAGCGAAGAGCATGCTATCCCAATAAAAGTGTTAAAATAATTCATAACAGCTCGAGGCGCGCTCTATCATAGAGCGCCATGGGGTTCCTTGGCACGTTGCTTGAGTAAAATGGAAGCAGAGAAGACAATACAAAGATTGCATAAGGAGGTATGCGGAAAAACAGATAGTATCCGCTTATATCGGCGATTACAAAGACTGGGGGTGTATTAGCCCAGCATGGCATCCCAAGTGGCGGCCATCCAAGACAGTTGCAGAGACTTCCACGTACAACCATAACCGGACAAGGTATGCGTAGCAGAAGAAGACAATTGTAGACAACCATACATAGATTTCATCCAACACGGAAAATCACCCGAGAAGAGAAAGGCAGCACTCAAAATACAGAAAAAATCCAATAACTTTTTCATAAATAAAGGGATTCTGTATAAAAGGAGTTACACCAACGCGGTCATGAAATGTATATCAAAATAAGAAGCAATAAAAGTCATGACCAAGTCGCATGACGCGGAACATCATGGGATGCGCAAGTTATTCTTACAAATCTATGAAGGAGGCTTCTACTGGCCAACCATGGAAAATGATACAGCAATGCATGTAAGAAGGTGTCTGAGCTGTCAAACACGCGGGCCTCTAATTCATGCACCCCACTCCGAACTACACAGCATTGTCACGCCTTGACCGTTCCACAGTTGGGGCCTAGACCTGATTGGGCCGATAAACCCGAACTCCTCCAAGCGACACAAATATATCATCACCGCGGCCGAGTACAGTTAAAAATGGGTGGAGGCAATCCCCTTGAAAGATTATCCAGGAGAAACTATTGTCGCGTTCATCAAATAGCATATTATATGCAGGTTCGAGCTCCAATGATCATCAGGGAAGACAATGCCAAGTCATTCGTCAACAAGGATTTTTACAATTTATTGGAACAATACAACACCTGGCTCCATATATCAAATCCATACTATCCTCAGGGAAATGGCCAGGCAAAAGCCACCAACAAAACATTACTAAGAATCCTGAGCAGAACCGTGCAAGATCACCATAGGGAATGGCACGAGCAATTACCGCTAGCATTATGGGCATATCGGATTTCTAAGTGCACCTCGACGGGGGCGTCACCCTACTCTTTGGTCTATGGGGAAGATGTCATTCTACCTCCGGAAATCGTCGTCCCTTCGGAGAGAGTTTCCATGACGAGTCTAACCATGCCAGACGAGGTCAGTCGTTTCACCCATCTGGACACAATAGAAGAAAGGAGAGATCGCGCCGAACGTTTTTCCGAAGCATATAGGAAGTGCGTCGTCAACCACTACAACCAGAAGGTTAGAGAAAGAATCTTCAAGGTTGAAGACTTAGTGCTTAAAATTGTATCACATGTATATCGGAATGCAAGCGCTGGGAAGTTTGTAACCAACTGGGAGGGACCCTTCATAATTCGAAAGACGGCCAAAAACGGATATTATCACTTAAAACGGATGGATGGGTCCAAGATCAAGACACCTATCAATGGAAAGTGCTGAAAGGATTTTATGCATGAGCAATACTATGGAAAAATATTTTTGACCTTTAATAAAACGAGCTTTGTTTTGTTTCATTTATTTACCCCTAAAGACGAATGCAACGGTCACAAGAGCGGTAGAGGGCAAAGCGCCCATGTTCGACCACTCAACTAAACGGTCACAAGAGTTGCAGAGGGAAAAGCACTCCTATTCGGCCACTCAAATATCACAAACGGTCACAAGAGCGGCAGAGGGCAAAGCGCCCCTGTTCGACCAGTCAACGAAACGGTCACAAGAGCGGGAGAGGGCAAAGCGCTCCTGTTCGACCACTTAACAAACACTACAATGGTCACAAGAGTAACAGAGGGAAAAGCGCCCCTATTCGACCACTCAATTAAAATATCACAAATGGTCAAAAGAGCGGTAGAGGGAAAAACGCCCATGTTCGACCACTCAACTAAACGGTCACAAGAGCGGCAGAGGACAAAGCGCCCCTATTCGACCACTTAACAAATACTGCAATGGTCACAAGAGTGGCAGAGGGAAAAGCGCCCCTGTTCGACCACTCAATCAAAATAACACAAATGGTCACAAAAGCAGCAGAAGTAAAAGCGCCCATCTTCGACCAATTAACCAAAGCACCACAACGATCACAAAAGCGGCAAACACAAAACACCCTTATTCGACCACTCCACTAAACGGTTACAAAAGTGGCAAAGAGCAAAGCGCCCATGTTCGACCATTCAATTACAACATCCATGGCATACTCTAAACACATCTAGACAAAAAAAGAGGAAGAGGGAAGATATAGACAACATTTATAAAACATCATAACGAGTACAAAAAGTAAGCAAGAAAACACGTGCGCGACGCAAATATACAGTCATGCGGGCTAAACTTCGCTCATCACGTTCCATTTTCTCACGAGCATTGACAAAGGATTCCAAAAGGTACGCACAAGCGTTATCTTTTAGAACCTAGAGCATCGGCGTAGAGATCCATGTTATACACATTTATCGACTGACTTGCACAAGGATATCCCTCTTAAGATTACGAAGCTCTAACTTCAGGTCGGATATAACTACCCGATCGGCCCGGGAAAAATGAGTAGCAGTCATACTTTAAAAAAAATGGTCAAGATACACAATGGCAAAGGTACACAATCCTATTTCATATATATAGAAAGAGTTCATGGAAGAACATTACATAGAAACTTATTCTGCTTAAGACAACGGATATGTTACAAAAAAAAAATGTTTGAAAATAAAAGTCCTTATCCTCAAGGAAGAGCTTGCAGTGCCTCCTGAGTTGAGTTAAGAGCTACTTCTACTACTTGCAAAGACCGAAACACATCCAGATACTGGAAGTAAGTTGCAACACGACGTTCACGATAATAGCGGTGGTGCTCAAAAAACAAAGGAGGAAGCAACCGACCCTCATGACGCACCTCTTGTAAAAGATGATCCGCGTCTATAAAACGAGAATCAGAAATGTTATTCTCACGATCAAAATAATCAAACACAACATTCAGCACATTAGACATCCGAGTCAATCGAGCAATTACTACCAAACGAACTCGCGACATACGGTAAAAGGGAGACAATACGTACATTATGCCATTACAAGCAAAATCCAAAAGGACAGTAAAAAATTAAGGATGAAATTAGCCAAACAAGGAAAGAAATATATAATAAACAAAAAGGCAGAGTACAACTATGCATTTAATACCATATTTAATAAATATTAAAATATCAAAAACATTAATAAGCATTATGAGGAACATCAAAAGAAGCATAAGACTAATCGTCCTGACTAGCAATCACCGCGTGAGATGCCTCTATTTCTCGATCCAAATCCCTCATCATAAGAATGGCTTCATCGTACAGTTGAGTAGCCAAGTAGCGTCGCGTAACTGCTTCATTGTATGACCGTTGGACATCATGAAGGACCCGACCAGAAACATTGGCGTTACGAGAAATCGCAAGAGTCTCGTCTTGTTCCCTAAATGCATCTCGCATGGCTGCACGACGACTCAGACGATGGGTCATCAACAACTCTATTTTTTTATTTAAATACCAAAAGTCGCACTAACTTATCCTGTTTATCAAGCGGTGTCACGAGTGAAGGGACGACAGTTATAGTCAAAGCATATCCATGAAGTTGATGAGACATACTCAAGGGAGAGGATAAAAGGGTGGAAATGTATAAGGAAAACAAGAAAGATAGAATGTTTAAATAGAAGAAGCAACAAACATTTATTATCCTACGGTCAACAAAAGGACAGTTACAAAAATAAATGTTCATAAGAATTACGAATCTAGGGAAGACACGAAAATAAATGCTTCTAGGGAATATCTAGGGAAGACACGATAAAGGACACCAGCATGAATTAATCATCGGACTCTGCCAACATAGCACGAAAGATTTCTATCTCCCGATCCAAATCTCTCATCATCAGCACAACCTCTTGATACTGGGAGTTGGCGGCACACCCCCTCACATGAGCTTCAGAAAGCAGCCGATCGACGTCACTCATAATACGAGCATCAACATGAGCTTTCCGAGAAAGTTCAAATGTTTCATGTTGATCCCCCCAAGTCGTATTCATGGCATCCCGATGAGCTAACCTTTGAGTCATTAACATCCCCACTTTGTCTTTTACCACTAAGAGGCGCTCGATCTCCTTATGCGTGTCTGAGGTCACGACAGCAGCGGCTACCCGAACCATGATTAAGGAATACCCATGTAACTTGTGACCCGTTTCAAAAAAAAGGGGAAGAGGGAGAAAAGAAGAGAGAGGGAGAGAGAGAGGAAAAGGAACGGAATGAAAGTATGAAAAAAAATACTAAAACAATGATAAAAAGAACCTTTAAATAAGAACAAACACCACGCATGAGTTATACATGTAATTCAAGAGAAAACCTTTAGCACAAACCCAGGTCAAGTATAACCGTGCGTCTTAAAGCACAAAAGAAACAAAGAAGACGAAACATTCAATTACAAGACATCTTAAAAAAAAAATTACATCCAAATAACACGGAGAACGCGTAGTAGTTTAGCAGTACGAGGGATATCTTGATCAAGCTGCCAACGTGTCTCATTGGCTTCCATAAGGTTACGTTCAACGGTATTCATCTCATCATTATCCAAACTGTATGCACACAATGCCGCATCATAAGCACTAACGGACAAGTCACGAATGTTGAACGCCTGATGAATAAGGCCCGCCTTATACCATCTATCGACCACTTCATTACGAGCGACGTATGCAATCTCCCACCGCTCTTCAGCATGAAATCTAGCATCAATTAAGCGATCCATTTTTTGTTCCAAACAGTGAATAAGAGCAGCTGCCGCAGGATAGGCCATCAGGGAAAAGCAGAAAAAATAAAAACAATACGAGCACTATTTATAAACAGACAACCACCACTAATGGAAATTTAAGCACCATCAATAAATAAGAACACAAACCAAAACAAGTACCAAAGGAAAAAAAAAGAACAACCACCTAAGACAGTTAAAACGTTATAATAAAAGTCATCAAAATCCCAACAAGTTTTCAAAAAAGAAGAAAAAGAAGAAAGAGAGAAGAAGAAGAAGGAAACCTACCAAATCCAGGATAAGCACAAACATATTATAAACACCCAATAACCAAAGAGAATAAACTTAAACTTCTTAAAAAGCAGCCAAATCCCGCTTTTTCTGCTCAAGGTCTTCTCGTACCCGGATATTAGCAGTCTCAGCCTCACAAGCCTTCTGCGTAGCTACTGAAATATCGGGGAGAAGTTTGTTCAAACCAGTCCTCTTCTCTTGAGCCACTTTGGTCAAACCCTCCAGAATTTGATCTAATTCAGCAATCTGAGCCTGAAGGGTTGAACGCGAGTCAAACTTGTTCTTCACCGTACCCAACAACTGGGATAACCATGTTATAAGAAACTTAAGACCTATGCCAGCTTGGATGGAAGACTCCCATTCCTTCAACTTACTAGCAACATGAGGAGTATCACGAGCCCGGGAAAGTCCCTCTGCAACTTCAAGCAAACCTTTATTAGTAAATACTAAAGTCTTCATGTCCTTAATCATATCCTTGTTCACCAAATGACCGCTCCGCTCGATAATCGATTTATAAGTGGTAGCTACATTCGAAGGGACCCAGAAGCCATACACTAATCTGTGATTCTCAGTTACCCCGGCTTCGTCGGCACTTACAACTGTGGGAAATCAAAAAGGAAGGATCCTTCGGTTTAGCTGACAGGAGAGCCGCGTATAACTCTTATTGAGTAGCCGGAATAGGATTATTCCCTGCGAGCCGCGCTCGTTTAGCATTGCTCGTGACGCTAGAAGTATCCTTCTTAAAAGCGGAATTGTTGCCCCGCTTCTTGATTGTCTAAAAAAAAAAAGGAGAAACAGTATAAGGTCAAGATGATGATAAATGACAATGACGATAAAATAAAAAGGAATAAAACAAACCTCAAAAATTTGGGAATTTGGGGATGACGCACGAGCAGGAGAGGGCTTGTATTGATCGGATGTAGGATGAGAAGAACCCGACGATGACTTCAAACCACCGACAAAATCTAAAAAAAAAAGGGGGAAGGGAAACAAATAATAATAAATAATAAATAAAACGAAAAACGAAAAACTCAAAGCAAGCATACAATAAGATAGCAAAACGAACGTATACATAGGAAAAACAAAATATATATGCCTCAACACCATATCGAAAAGGACAAGCATGAAATAAAGAAAATGACACGTGGAAAGAAAAAAGGAAAAATAATTACCAGAAGGATATAGATTTTTTTCAGAAGGCACATGGTCCTGAATTATACTAGGATGACAATAGGACGAACCACCTCGACTACATGAGCCAAGAAAGCTGGTAAGCGTCTCCTGAGGATGACCTTGAGAACGAATAGTGGTAGCCACCAGAGGGTTAAGAGAAACAACATGAAGACGTGAGGAAACAACACCGCCACCTTTGGACAAATCAGCACCCAAACTATCAATACGATCCACGAAGGAGGAAGAAGTCGGACTAGCGTCAGACCGAACTTTGGCCTATAAAGAAGACAGAGGGGAAGCATCATCCGAGATAGACCGGGGAACGCGTGGAGTTGGTAAAATCCCCGCGTCACGCTTAGCCTTTTTAGCTATACGATGAGGCGATCACTCGTTTTCAGGAATGTTAAGATATTCTTCAACCATAAAGGAGCAGGGTTTGTACTCGACAGAACCAACGAGAAGATCGATCTGATATCACAAAAAATAAAGGGTCGTCCTCTCGTTCAAGGAGAAAAGAGAGACTCGGGCATAAAAAACAATTAAAAAATATAAATAATAACAAATAAATATATAATAAAACATATAATAATAATAATAATTCCTGGTTGGAAGAGCCCGGAACGGGTTGAAAAGCTTGCTGAAGAGCTTGGACCTTGGTCGATTTTTTCCGCGGAGGAGGAGGGAGCATTTATTCCTTTTTAACCCCCTTTCTCAACAACTCCTGGTCAGTCGGGGGAGTCCAACTAGTAACCAAGGGGGCCAAGGGACGACCTTTTGAACCAGGCATAAGACCCAACTAGAGAGCTACCGACTCATCTAACTTAATACGACCCGACACATGTATCAACCTAAGTTCATCTTAAGATAACATAGGCGGACGATCTATTTCACGAAGAAGAAAATTCATAGCTTGCTTCCGGATTTTCTTCTGAAACGAATACCAATTTGGAGAGACAAAGAGCTCCCGCGTCAGAGAAGGTTGGAGGAAAGAAAAGAAAATCGATCGGTCTGCCAAACGCGTCTCCTCTTTGAACACGAAGTGGTCGAAACTAGTTATAATATCAGCTTTCTTACTAGAATACGGATCTGGATAAGGAGACGGGACTCCTTGGTCGAACCCTAGTTGGCGAGCCACGCGATCAGAATTATAGGATATCGCTACAAATTTACCCAAATAAAAACCAGGAAGATAACCAGGCAGAACGGCCATGACAGAGTCAAAGTCATCACTCGCCAAAGACTACTCAGAATTCAGAGTCATATCTGTTATCTCAGTAGTGAAATCTTAAGGAAGAGAACCAGAACGACCATCATAGTAGGGAAAAGGCTTAAATTCCTTAGCCAAATCCATGTAGTTCTTAAGAGTGTTCCCAGTTTTTCTCCATTTCCCGCGCCACAGGTCCATACGAGGATAATAGTAAGAACTCAGAACCATATCAAAGGAGCCATCCTCTCTCTCAACTCTTTCCACACGATGAACGGCCTAATCGTTAGTTGGAGGGGCGTACTTGGGAAAATTCTCCCACGCCCAATCTTGAAGGAAATTTGACGCAACGTAGGTTTCAACAATGTGATAGGCGTCTACCTTTCGAATATCTTTACGTAGGAGATCCAGTTGACGATACAAACCACCTAAGAACATGGGCGCTAAAGGAAACGATACATCCCTTGACATCAGTACAGCCATCGACACGGGTTCATTCTTGATGGTGTCACAAGGGTTGTGCTCAAAAATATCATGACAAAGCCAGTAAAGAAGAAAAGATACTAAATTGGCACGAGCATTCTTTTCCGCTTGAACAGGAGAACTAACTTTCCCATCTACAGGACTCGGAGCCCAATACTTCACCCATAAATGAAAGTAAGCACATTTTTTTTACTGACCTTAGTATCGCGGCCAGAAAGGGCCTCGCTTCGAGCGGGTCGGCTTGGCACAGCGACAAAACCCTTCGCCATCATCTTCCCACCAATAGGTCAGAAGATGCCTTCTCCCTCGCTGCCGAAGAAGGGGTAAACCTTGAACTTCCCTTTAGCCGATTTCCCTGAATCGACAATCTTCCCTTTAAAAGGATGGACATCTTTTTCCGAAGAATCATCCTTCTTCCCCGATCGAACTTCCTGGGATTTACCTTTACAACCAATCAAGTGAGCACAAAGAGCCTTGTCCTCATAATTCATACCTTCAAAGTTAGCTTCCTCGTGATACAGGTGAGACCCATGAATCGGAAACCCCATTAAAGCCACAACGTCCTCCAATACGGGAGCCGCCTCACCCCAAGCAAAAAAGAAAGTGTGAACCCGAGAAATCCAGCGCGAATAAAGCCTGGCCATGTCACTCATACATATAACTATTACACGATGAAGAGACGCGTTTATCGCATCCTCTATACCCAAAGAACGGATCGTGGCTAAGTGGTCAGGATTGGAACGAATATAGACAACCCAAGGCTTCCAGAGGGAAGTAGTTTCAGCGGAAGAACGCTGATCTATAGTTGGAAGGTGATAATCCCCACGATGAATAGCCATGCGTGGAATTTTGTTTAAAGGGTGAAGGGGAAGGCCATCTCCTTCTGGATGCATGAGCCACTAGGGAGATGCAAAAAAATGTATTACAGTCGGGTTAGTTAAACGAGAATCAAGATAATCACCAGTCGGCGGGACCCACGTATGATAGACACATTTTAGTGTCTAAATTGCACCTTAATTTCTAGTGAGTTAGTATTCGATTGTGTGTCTATTACGTGTTTTTATGCTTTTGTAGGTACATTAGAAGAATAAAGATTTGTGGAAAAATTGGCTCAAAAAGTGTTCAAAGCACCCGGGAAAATGGATCAAGGCACCCACACTTTGGATTGGGGCACCCTTGGATCGGGATGGGCTGGATCGGACCAACTCAGCGGGTCAACTCAGCCCAGTCAACTCGGTCAAAGCCAGTTGACCGAGTCAAACCCAGTTGACCAGGTCAAAGCTTCATCGCAAACAGAAACTTCTCTGGCTCAAATCAAATCGCAAAATTCATGGGATTTCAGCCAAATTGATAGCTACCCAAGTTAATTAAAGGTCCGTATAACCTATTAGAAGCATCAGAGCCGAGTAATTTGGGCCATAGAATCATGTATTTGGCCGGAAAAGAGTTGTTGTTCCTGTTTGGATAGAAACAGGATTTACACGATGATTAACCGAATTATACTGGGATTGGGATGTTCCAGAGAGTTCCTAAGTACTATATAAAGAGTTTACAAGCTTCAGAAAGGGGGAGAAAAGCCTAGGGAGCGATTCAGAAGAAATCCGGTGAAGTTCCGGTGCCGCCGGTGACCTGCTGGTGCTCCGGCCGGCGTGTTCTTCATCCACCATCACCGAAGAAGACGACTCAGTAACATTTATAAGTGTTGCTGTTCCACTGTTGCAGCTCTGCTCCTGTTGCGTTAAGTTTTAAACGTTCTGTTGCTTAAAGCTCTTTGTAACAGCTGAACCCTGTTCTGTGACACTTATATACGTATCTGTTCAGCTGTTGCACTATTCTTTAACCTTGTAATCAATATTTTGAGCAATGAAATCAACTTTTGAGCAAGTTTTCTTCACCATGGGGTAAGTTTATTTACTGGGATGATGGATAAGGTATTTTTCTCAATTTTATGTGATTTAATTATTTTCTAATAATTATTTATAATTCTTTTATTATTATTTGCATGGATTTAAATTAGAAAAAAATGGTTTTTATTAAATAGTTGTGTTCTCTTTTGATGGGTCATGCTTAGTTAATTACTCTTGATGTCCCATGCTTAGGATTTACAATTATTCTTTTAGGAAACATATTTTTGGCAAACTTGAATTAAATTGTTAAAAAGAATTACATGATTAATCACATGAATTGTTAGAAATAACTGAATCTTGATTCCTAGTTTTCTCCATATTTTCTAAAAATATTCTCTAGTTTAATTTCCTGATTTTTATTAGTTTAGATTAAGTTTAATATTTTCTAAAATCATTACCTTCACAAGTTCGAGAATCGAACCTCTTTTTACCACTATATAAAATCATATCAACGTACCATCCGAAAAAGCTGGGGGTTGCATAGCGGTAGCAAGATCCCGGTTGCTAAGGATTTCTTCAAGAGAACATAGTTAGTCATCAGCCGGCGGAGGGAGAAGCCCGTCATCAGACTTGTCGCTAGACTCGGACCCTGTTTGAGACCCCCTCTCTCCTGCTTCTTCTTCTTTCTCCGTTGAGGAATGTCTGGGAGAATCGTATGACATCGAGAATGACGAAGTGTAAATCCGTAGTAAAAAGGGAAATGAAGTGGTAAATAAGAGACTATAAATATATAACAGAGACCTCACTTAACTAAAGTGAGACAGTTATTTAGAGAATGGTAACTGAAGAAATAGTGGGGTATGTCCCTAACCAACTAGTGGGAGAGACATGGATTAC
Organism: Papaver californicum; assembly: GCA_023531435.1. Classification (NCBI taxonomy): domain Eukaryota; kingdom Viridiplantae; phylum Streptophyta; class Magnoliopsida; order Ranunculales; family Papaveraceae; genus Papaver; species Papaver californicum. Next base: position 770,490 of record JAJJMC010009453.1, on the reverse strand, counting down.
GTGTTAAAAAACATAGTCAAGAAAAAAGAACTGTTTTGCAAGTAGGAGTTTGACTATTGGGTTATCCAATGGCTAGCCCAACATTTTGGGGGCTAATGTTAATACCTTAAAAATGACTACCTATGGATAAGGGGAGTCATTCTTACTAAATGGGCCTAAGTCCATTACCGCCTTAAGAATTTGGGGGCTAAGCCCAGGAATTTAGGAATATTCTGAAAGTGTGAGGATAGGAAGGGAATAAGAGGAGAAGTTAAGGATACGAATGATAGATGGCAATTTAGCAATAATAAGGGGTTGAAGGGAGATAGATGTCAAAGGATGGTTAAGGAGGAAAGTCTATAAAAAAAAATGAATAGTACAAAGAAAGGATCCCTCTTTTCTCTTTCTATCCATAAAAGGAAAGGTGTAGTCCTTGATGTAAATATGATTGGTCTCCCCTTTAGGAAATTACCCTAAAACAAAGACCATATGGCATAAATTAGGACCCAGGATTACGTTGCTTTAACGAATAAATTTCATATCTCAACTGATTGATCTCATCATCCTTCTCGTCTACCTGGCTTCTAAGAAAAGCTTCTGATACGCGGGATAAGAGTAACTATGATTTAACCTTATAGACTTTTTTAATACCAGATAATATAACTAAGGACCCAAGATTCCCTTGCTTTAACGAAGAAATTTCATATCTCAGTTGATTGATCTCAACATCCTTCTCAGCTACCTGGCCTCTAAGAAAAGCTTATGATGTGCGGGATAAAAGTAACTATGATTTAAACTTATTGACCTCTTTAAGAGAATTTTGAGTTTTAGCTTATTATCTTCATTACGAGATAACACGCTCTTCATACAGACAACAATCTGAAAGAAGGAAAAATGAGAATATATTCAAAATACATATAAATATATACAAACAGATGAAATCGAAAAATAAAATGTGAATCTGGTAAATTTACCTGATAACAATGTTAGCAAATGTTGGACCTAGCAGTTAATGAAGAAGATTTATTGCAAGCAATCAAGTTATCAATTATAGGATGATTTATAAGAAAGTGATAAAGAAGGTTAACATCTCTCTGTTGCAAAGTAGTTTTACAGCCAAAGCCATTTCAAAACTCTATTCGGGTTTCCTCATTCTTCTCCATTTGAATGCGAGATTTATCTTTAATATGAAGATGAGAAGCATCTCCAGAACGAGAACTTTTTTTATTATAAGTTGAAATTGAAGTTAAAACATCTACGTCTTTATTCTTGGCAATCATTTTCTTTTTTTGTTCAGGTCTCAATGGAGAACTACGAACAGGAAATATAACACTGCTGAGATTCGAATAATTTTTAGTTGGCTTACTTTGAGAACTACCAAGAATAAAACTTGGTGAAATAACTTGATATTTTTTTCTCTAAATAATAGAAAAATATAAACAAATGAGAGTGGAATAAGGATGGTCAGCAATAAGATAAAAGATGAATAAATATTTACTTGGGAGCTTAATTTTAATGGGCCTATTTGGAATTGAGTTTAAATCCTAGGAATATTTAGTATCTCGAAACCTGGCGGTATCGATCATCTGGACGATGATAGATTTATCCTTATTTTGAAAATCGAGAGTTTCAAAAAAGGATTGGATCTTTTTTAGAGCAGGAGCTGGAATAGGATTGTCACCTAAATTGTATAACACAGAATTATTGTGTTAAGAAAACAGACATTAGCAATAAATTTGAAAATAGATGGCTGAAAAGCTAAAGTACTTACATTATCTTGCTTTATCATTAAAATAGGTTTTAACTCTCTTTTCTTCAGCAATAGGAATCCGACCAAATTCCCAATTACCTGAAATAACAGAACGAACCCCATTCCTAGGGTTCGAGCAGTGTGATTTTTTTTAGGATAAAATACTCAATACTAAGACTGGTATTTGGAAATTCCCTATAAAAGTATTTTAGTACCGTAGGTTGAGTTTTCCGAAGAGATTTAATTGACAAAGATATCAAGTGTGGTAATTTTCCTCACATCCTCAGTACCCGAATTATTAAAGGCGATGACTTTGTTCATTGAATGATAGAAAGAGTTCAACTGACCATGCACAAGATCAAGTAATATGAGATAATCGTGGATAATATAAGGAAGTGGAAGAGTAATAGATTTGAGGTGAGATTCTGAAATCAGTAACTCACCTTCACGATATATATCCTTTAACTTCTATTACTTAATCATGGTAGGGATCAGGAAAATGAATTTCTAAGTTGTGTTATTTGAGAAACAGATAAATATTCATAAATTATGGATATTTATTCAGTTACATTTAGTGGAGAAATATCTTGATCAACTTAAACATCTTGACGGATAGTCATAATGTTATCTTATTCATTATGAATATCTTGGGTAGAAGATATCACAATACCTTGATCACCCTGAACATTCTGATCAGCACCCATCACGGAATCTTGATTACTTTGTTTATCTAGATTGGAAGCCATTAAAATATGGTGAGTGAAGGAATAAACTCTTGAAGTTAGAAACTGAAAGGTTGAGAAATTTAAGGCAAATAAGATTATAACATAGAAATCGCAACTTTCTTTTTTTGTATGAAATAAGAGAGATTTGGAAAAGGCTAAATAGAGGAAAAACATGCGTAAAGTAAAAAATTATTATTATAGGCAGTAACTAATGCATGGTCTGTAAGTAAAGATCACATGCTTAAATGGTAAGAGCCTTTCGTATTCCAAGGAAAGTGAACGTATTTTGAGTAAGCATTTGTAATCGTGTTAATAAAGAAAAAGAATTATATTAATGGCGGTATAACAACCACATAAATGTTAACTTCAAACTAAGACATTTGAAAGTTCAAGAAGTCTTAAAGTCAGAAAAAAAAAATTATCTGAAAATTAGAGGTACTAAGAACCTAAAGATTGAATCTACAGTTTAATCAAAACTAGGTATGAAACTAAGCTTTGATTAAAACTGGGGGAAAATAAGAGGTGTTAGTCACTAAAAAAACAACCCAGAAAAATTGTACCTCGTAGTTATCTTAAGTTATTTGGACATAAGGAGTTTGCATGGTTAAATATATATATCCTCGCATATATGTCACGACCAAGATGTCCTAGTAAGAAACAAACTTGTCTTCACAGGGAACCGGCCCTACCAGTTGCACATTTCAGCTTAAGATGAAGCTTCAACTATGCCTGACTAAGACAATGCTTAAGTATAGCTACGACGGACACAAGGATTCGGTTCATACACGGCTCTTATCGGCTCCCTCCTAGCAAAGCCTTTTCTCTCAAGACGTCCAACTTGTGGGCTACTTCAAATGTCATGTCAAAGTTCGGCAAAATGATCGAAGAACTAGTTACAACCCAACCACTTACATCTTTTCCCAGTCAGTGTAGATGACAAAATATAACATCTACATGTAACTTACAGCTAAAAGTATTAAAAGATGAAAGATGAAAAGGAATCTAGAGTCAAGACCGACTACCACCTGAATCATGTGACAATTTCTTAAGTCAATAGGTGATAGCTCAAGTCATATGGACAAAAAAACATATATCTAGGTTACATGCCTAAGAAGCTGAGTGTCTAAGTCAAGGAGATATATATATATATATTGAAGACTTGGATTCTAGAGCTAGAAGCTGAGTAATGACCTGTAGCTGACAAGATGAGTTCCTGAAGAAGCTGGAATATGCAAGAGCACAGATCATACGTCTCCAAGAAGAGGCGGGAGAAAGATGATCTGATGGGTCCCAGTAGATATGTAAAATATAAATGATCCCCACATATCACACAATAAACATGTGGATCAACTCTTGTATATATAGCTTGAAAGGATAATTTTGTAAGCAAAACAAAACTTAATCTTCAACTTCCTATTTCTCATAATTCATTCCGCTGAGTATCTTAATCGACCTCCATTCACGATTTCCAAACCCTAATATGAAGTTATCAATTCAAGATTTACTACAATGTTAATGAATTATCTAAGTAATCAAAACTCTAACTATTATTCAAACTTTGTGATGGTATGTATCTTATCCAGTAAATTACTGCACCTTCAATCAGGACACTACTAACCTGCGACCTATGATCGTTTTAGAAAAGTGGTGAAAATAGTTCGTTCGTTGAGACTTGTGAAGATTCATTTTAGACCTAATTTTGATTTAAACTAGAAAATAAGTAAAAGATTTTAACAATATTGGGAAGAACTGGAACTCAGGATTCCACCAAAATCACTTCTGAATAATTTCTACAATGATTCTTTAACAATTATAGCTCCTTTATTGACTTTATTTCTTTACGAAAAGTAGAATTCTAAAACATTAATTGTAAATCACAAGCATGGGGCATCAAAAGCTCTTAAGTCCCAGCATACACCATCAAACAAAATCACAACTAATTAAGAAAAATTATAAATCAATTAAAATCAGTGCAAAAGTCATTAAGAATCAAAAACAGATACCATTCATTCATGAAATATGGCTTCCTCCATTGTCCCAGTAGTTGGGTTTATCTAGACATAGGTTTCTTAAAAGCCATAAAAAATATTAAAGAAAATCATAAACTGTTTTTGAAAAGCAAAACTAAACCCTAGTTTTCTATCTGTGAGAAGTTGTGTCGAAAATTGTATCTAGGCTCCCCTTTATATAGGCTTTGATAACCTCCTCTTGATCCTTATCCAATTAGGAAACCTAATCTCATTAAACTCTTCCACCTCCTTTTGATGCTTATCTTATTAGGAGACTTAACCTCCTCAAAAACCAACAAAAATATTAATTTTCACGTCAAAGACAAGCCCAAAACGCTTCTCTTATTTCTCTTCCCGCGCAGGCCCAATAAGGCCCAACAAATAATAAATAACAAATCCAAGTTGGTTTCACGGTTTTGCTCATAACTTCTTCATACGAGCTCGGAATAACATCTTTCTTTTTGCGTTGGCTTCGCCTTTCAATTCTCTATAAGATGGAGGGTAAAAATCCTGGAATAGACTGAGTTCCACTGGGTCTTTAGCAATTCTTCCTTGTAGAGCTCAATTTCACTTCTTTCAGAGATGTAAACTAATAAAACACATAAACTACAAATGTAATAATAATACACAATAATTCACACAAAATCTAGAAAATAATTATAAGGAAATGATACTTAAGATATTTAAATTATGCACATATCACCTACCTAGCGGATTTCCAGAGAACTCTCTCACCAACATGGCTGACGCAATCCGGCTACCCTTCTATCCATGAAGCACATCCACTGCTCTGCTAGCCTTAGAACATAAACTACCTTCGATCTAGACTAATCACCTCCTGAAAGAATGGTCTCGACAAATACTTCACTATAAACATCTAGATAGGTCATTTTCAAGATATGTGGCAGATGCAGGATCATTACTTCAACTTGTCAAGTTCGTTTTCTTAGTCAAGACGCACTTAGGTCTTAAAAAAATAGCTTAGCCTTCAAGCTTCACAAGGTGCAACTCATCCAAGCCTGAGATGAAGCTTCAACTAACCCTGACCGAGGCAAAGATACAACCAAGACGAAGCTCAGTTTACCCTCAAGGAGAGACTTAAGCTTAAGATAAAGTTTTCACATCACTGTCTATTTATTAAATCCATATACCTAAGACATATACGGCCGAGCAATTGACGTGACTCCCACAGACGTTTCCAACGTTTAGGGAATCACTAGTCTACCATGAAGGCACAACCTCGAATACCACAGAGGTCTTGCTCCAACTGCCAAGCACCTCCACATCAGTTAGAATCCCTAGTCAACATAAAACTGGGGACTTGTAAAGAACCGTACATCCAATATTAGCATGAGTCAATATAGCAGGACGAGTTCAGTGAGATGTGAGCAATACATCAAACTCTCGGATAACAACCATGACTTGCAAGTTACTACCATCCGGAGAATGAGACTCATCCTCCATAATAATGGTAAGAGATGCTCGTATATGCATCCAAAGATACACTTCAGTCTCTCTATAATCCTTTCAAATATATCGTTGTCGATGTTTTCTCCGCCACAATAGCTATGGCATTGATTCATATTACAATTATAAAAAATTTAGAATACTTTTCCAAAAAGTAAAGACATAAAGATTCAAAGTCCGATTAGGTTTCGTTGTAATAGGAGAAGGACTCACCCATCACGCACATACACTAGGGTTTACAAACCCTTTCGAAGGTTTTCTTCTAAGGAGAGACTAGATTTCAGGTAAGCCTTACTAGGATAAGGCTTCCCAAGACAAGATGAAGCTTCAGACCAATAATCGTGTCAATTTCATATAGTTGTAGCCAGCCCTACGACTAAGCCTCACAATCAAGGCATCACATACTCTATAACATCATCGAGTCTTTTATCAAGACCAAGACTCTACAACCTCATCCCGGGTCTTGGACACATCCAAGGTTAAAACTTCAAACTTCTGCAATCAGAGGTTCACTCGAGTTTTATAACCGTAAGACATGTCTGAGGCTTTCCTCTGTTCCAGATGTATGACGAGACACACCAGAGTTTGCATTGGAGCAAAACTAGTTCGTAGCTTCTCTTCTACTCAGACCTGTCTCACGCTTCAGTTTATTAACTTGACGATCTTATACAATGGATAAATAATTAGATGATGCACTCTTGACAAAACATGTTCGTATATGTCTTTAATACAACGTGTTAAAAGGGATCGGTATCCCAAGACACGGTCTTAGAAATATGGTCAACGCACTGGAAGGTATTGCTGCTGAAAATATATGGATTTCTCCTGAATTCGACTTCGTTCGTACTTCTCACTGACCAAACATGCTCCTAATCCGAATTTTCCTTTGAGTGGTGAAAGTTGGGTTTTTTTTTGTTCGATAATTGGGATTAACCGCTAAAATCGGATGTCTAGTGAAGTTTTTATAGCCTCTAGAGTGAAGGTCATGCAAAACAAGATTATTTATCACGAATTTAACTAAGGGTTCTTATCTATTCACGTGTTCAACAAAGCGATTTAGGGTTTGCATCAAATACAAACCCAATCTGATGTCCTTCCGCTGCCAGACGCATACGAGCAAGGTCATCTTTCTCATCTCATTGAGAGTCACCAACAGTATCAGGATGAGCAACATAGGTCAGACTTTCATGACGACTTTATGCATGTACTTCTCCCATATCGTAATTATAGGGGAACCGACTTAGCTGAGATGTTGAACCTCTCGACAAGAACATTCCCAAGGGTCAAATATGATACAAGGCAACGAAGGATGCTCAACTAGTACTTCAGGTTATACTCCTCCATTAGACAAAATCTCTGCGTGCAAGTCACATTCACCTAGGGATTGTTCTAAATGAAAATAATTTTTGGAGATCAATTATACATCAACCTCTCTCCCTTGGATCGAGGATATACTCACAATGTGAATCTACAAGCATAAGATGGATCAATTTAGGAGCTAAAAAAGAATCAGTTCGAGTCATACAAGAAAATCGAACACAAAAAGGCAGAACGGTGTTTTCCATAATGAACGGCTATACCAGTATTATTTTACTTTGGCGGAGCATGGTGAAGTGCCTTTACCAATCAAGAAACAAGTTTGAGGTCTGTCCGAGGTGTGAGCTTACACTTAAGTCACAAACAAGCCTATGTTTTAAAGAAAAGATACATGCTTAGGATTAAGACGAGCCTAGAGCTTAAGCCTAAGGAGAAGCTCAACCTCAAGCCTCAAAGAGAGGAAAAATTAATCCATATCTCACATGTCATTAATAAGTTCTCTATAAATGTTTGTAAGGCTCACAACGTGCATGGGCCCTAGTTAGGGTTTCGATCTCTAAAAAGTACCAAATCCTAAAATTAGGATTTCGAGCTTAAGCGAAAGAGTCATCACCAACTAACAAGTAAAAAAACGACCTATACTGATCTAAGGCATGATAGTGGGTCCCTTACTTCAATCTCAAATGCTCTATGAAGCTAGGATGAGGTTGAGGCTCAAGCAAGATCGAGGTTTACCCTTTTTACAAACAAGATATGAGCTGCTTTCCGAAAACGTCCAAGCTAGAAACAATGGGTGAATTGGGACCTGCAATCTACATAAGAGTTGTTTTTCTAGGTATTATCAACAACGTACTAAAAGGGCACATCAATCAGACGATTGAGCTACAAGATATGGCTCTTGCACAGAATACTACAAAATCTGAAAAGTTTCTAAAATCTGCATGGGATTCTTGATAACAAATACACGTGCGTGTTTGACTGGCCTAACAAACTCCAAAATTGAGTGATTATTTTTGAAGATGATGTCTTAGCCTCTTGGCAAGAAAATTTGGTGTCAAGCACTCAAATCGGAGTTCGTATGAATATTCTATGACGATTCTTTGACGATGACCTGTAGCTGAATTTTTCTGACGAAAATTTTGACTAACAGTTTTAATTCATTCGGATATACTTATATCTAATCAACCATACAAGGATTGTACTAGCACAAGAGATAAGAGAATAAGTGGTGTTGTGTAGAAGACATAGAGCTTTATATGGCTATATATAGACTAATATATGTCACGGCTAAAAATCTGGGCATAATTAAGATATGTTTTTTATAAAGAGAGACCAACCTTGGCATGCTCACGCCTAGGTCCAGCCTTGTACACAGTTTTAACTTCCAAAATCAAGCTACGAAAGCTCTTCTATTTTAAACAAAGAAGCTACACAAAGGAAGTTAAATCATATAAGAAAATATTTGATAAAATGAAGACTTCTAATACAACAAGGATTTGTTTTCACATGGGAGGGAATGGCCTTGGAAATCTCACGCCCAAGCAAGCCTCCTACACAGTTGTTTGGGTTTCCTAAACTAAGTCAACTTGTATCAAATAAGAAGTTATGCAAAAATTGAACTAAATAAGGAGATATTTGGTGGGAAAAATAATTTTAATATCACAAAAATTTATCCAAACAAGGGAGAGGTCGGCCTTGGCATACTCACGCCTAGGCCAAGTCTCCCATACGATTTTGGCTTTCGTAGGCAAGCTAGGATAACTTCTGTATGTTAAAACGGAAAGTTATGTATAAGGAATTTGACTCAAATAAGAAAAGCTAGTGAAATGATTCTTACAAGAGTTTATTAAACGAAATTAAACTATAATATGCACGCTATACTCTAGGCATTCCCTAGGGACGCCTATCCTCCTCCCTAGGTAATGCTCAGCCTCCTCCCATGTCTATGCTCACGCCTCTGCATACTCAACTGCTATTTTGGTACAAGTAATGCCTAAACTAGGCTTTGTTGTAAAAAAATCTCAAAATTAGGGGTTTGAACTATTCTCAACAAAATATGGGCTCACGACGGAGCACTACTGCCACGAGATCGCCTCAGTTAGGCACCACTTATGCCAGAAGACAATCATACAAGCAAAGTCCTCCAGGTTCAAGTTCAAGTCAAAGAAAACTTGCAAACAAATCCCATAAACAAATAGGCAAAAATTCATAGTTGTTCAACTCAAATACAACACACCTAGACAGGGAAGGGAACCAGGCGGCAGTCGGCCTACCCAATCACACAACAGATAACAGTCAAGGCGGAAATCTGTCGACAAAAAATCTGGGATCAGACAATTCCCTCTTTTCTTAACCAAATTGTACGAAGTGACTCTATGGATACCATATACCCACATGTAATCTACTCCTAGTTTCTAATGAAATTCATGCTTTAAACAAAAAAACACACACACACCGAGACAAAAGTTAAGTAATACGGTTAAAGGGTTTACTTTTTGGGTAACCCGTACCCGGAACCCAATATTACAAAGGTCGGTGGCCCAAACAATATCCTAACTTCTCAACCCTAATTTTCTTTACCGATATAAATTCTTTATATGGTCTTCATATTGATAGCCTTTCTTCCCAAAACCCTAGCCCTAGAGAGGAGAAGAACGCCGAGGGAAAGAGAGAGATGGGTAGAGTTATCAGAGCTCAACGTAAGGGAGCTGGATCTGTATTCAAGTCCCATACTCATCATCGTAAGGGACCTGCACGATTCAGGAGTTTAGATTTTGGTGAAAGAAATGGTTACTTGAAAGGTGTAGTTACTGAAATCATTCATGATCCAGGACGTGGTGCACCATTAGCCAGAGTTACTTTCCGTCATCCATTTAAGTACAAGCATCAGAAAGAGTTGTTTGTTGCAGCTGAGGGTATGTATACTGGTCAGTTTTTGTATTGTGGGAAGAAAGCTAATCTGATGGTTGGAAATGTTCTGCCATTGAGATCAATTCCTGAAGGAGCTGTTGTTTGCAATGTTGAACATCATGTTGGTGATAGAGGTACTTTGGCTAGAGCTTCTGGTGATTATGCTATTGTTATCAGTCACAACCCTGATAACGGAACCTCAAGGTATAATATTTTTTTTTTGTAATTTAGGGTTTTCTTTTTATTTATTGATTAGAGTTTTGATTGGTAAATGTGATTTTTATTTTTGGGCTTTCTGGACGATTTCAAGTTAGGGTTTTGGCTGGTAAAGGTGTAGAATCTATTGTTAATAGGATAACATCAGATTTGATGCAAAATTGTCCTGCCTTGTGTTGTAATCTTATCGATTCATAAGTTTGACTATTAATACCCTACCTATGATGGTTATAGAGATGGTTACGATTAGTTTCCATGATTGTTTTGGATGGTTGTGATTTAATATTTACATTGATGGTGGGTGTATTTTGGATGGATTGAGTCTATTCAGTCTGTTTGTTGGATTTCTATAGATTATATTTTTATATTTGAAGCTGCTTATCTACCCTTTTATTTGCTTTTTTTTTATCAATATTGATCCCCTACACTACCTGGGTTCATTTTGAAAATTTGATAAGTATTCTTTCATATATTGTGTTAGTATAATCTATATGGTTGGAGGATCATTAGTGTCTGTTTAACTAGAAAGTAAGGTAATTCAGTGTCATGAGATTCATTAGGCTAGAAATAATTGTGTTATCTTTTTCACTTGCAGAATGATATAAAAGCCTTTGTTGTGTTTCACTTAGCTTTGGGATTTCATCAGTGTCTGTTTGGTTAGAGAGTAATTCAATGTCATGAGATTCATTAGGCCAGGAATAATTGCATTATCTTTTCATCTGGTTGAATGATGTAATAGCCTTTGTTATGTTTCACATAGCTTTGGGATTTCATAATTGTCTTCTGCTTTACCTGCTAAAGTATTTGGCATGTTAAATTGATGTTTTTTATGGAAATGAGTTTGACTACTGTTATTTCATAGTTTCAACAAAGCCTTGTATTTTTTGTTTTGCTTTGATCTTGTTTCAATTGATGTTCAAATATACTGATTTTTTGTTAGAATGATGAAATATTTAAGTTAAATCTTATTGTGATAAATTATTAGAATCAAGCTTCCTTCTGGTGCCAAGAAGATAGTACCAAGTGGCTGTCGTGCAATGATTGGCCAAGTTGCTGGTGGAGGTAGGACTGAGAAGCCCATGTTGAAGGCAGGAAATGCATACCACAAGTACCGAGTGAAGAGAAACAGCTGGCCTAAGGTTCGTGGTGTGGCTATGAATCCAGTTGAGCATCCCCATGGAGGAGGTAACCATCAACATATTGGACATGCCAGTACTGTTCGTCGTGATGCGCCTCCTGGACAAAAGGTTGGTCTCATTGCTGCCAGGAGAACTGGTCGTCTCCGTGGACAGGCTGCTGCTACTGCTGCTAAGGAAAAGGCTTAAGTTAGTTTATAATATTTTCTGGATCTCTTTTTTGATACATTTTGTTTCTAAGTCTTGGATTTACTATATTAGTTTACATTGAGAGAAGTAGTTTCAGAAGAATACATTGAAGTTGTTTTTGTTACTGCTGTAAGTTTTGGATCTCAATTATTAGAGTTTTTATGGAATCTTGCTATGCAGTATGTTTTTCAATTTTACATTCCTATTGATTCACAACCGTTTTACAATCATATCCAATTTTGAATAACAACACTTCTGGTGCTCCAGTATAATAGGGATTTGATCCTCATTGTAGAAATAACCAGTAAACAGTAGTTTGTTTAATACTTTAAGCTTAAGTTTGCTGTTAGGCTATTTCTTATAGATAAAAGTAGTGGGATGATAGTGACGTGGTATAAGTTTTAATAAAATTTTGTTCCCATTCTCTCCTCGCTTTGAATCCTCGTCAGAAAAACTTATTAACCCATCATTAATATTATATATAAAATAAAACTTGGTATGAAAAACTAAAATGAACAAACTTTCCGTATAAAAAATCCTTCGATATTATTCTTTATAAACAAAAACTATTTAGAAAATAAAAAATTCAAAAACCCCATTTTTTTTAATAACGATTAAATTTAGTTTTTAATTTTTTTTTAATTTCCGAAACTGCCCTTCCTTATATATTATATCTGTTTTAAAAGGAAAAAAACTTGGAAATCATTCTCTTCTTTTCTTCGTGTGTTCTTCAGGCATATTTATTAGCTGATTTTTTTTTTTTTGGAAATCTTCTCTTCTTCTCTTCGTGTTTCTTCATTCTCTTCTGCAAGATACGATTCCTGTAATCGAATATTCTCTTCTTTTCTTCGTGATTCATGAAAGTAAATCTTCTCTTCTTCTCAATCTTCTCCAAAAACGCAACTATCGTTTTCACTTGAAGAACAAAAGACAAAAACCCAATTCTCGTTTTGGTTTCAGTTTAATTGAAGTACAGAAGACAAAAACTCAGCTTCAGATTTCGTTTCTGTTTTAGTTTAATCGAAGATCAGAAGACAAAAACTCATCAGATCTCGTTTTAATCGAAGAACAGAACACAAGTTACTTGTAGTCCAATCAAAAATCAGGTAATTTTGATTTTATGATTTTGTTTGTGTTTTAATTTTCGAGTTTATATTGGTAATTTGACCATATTCTTATTCGGATCAAGCTTTTGTTTTAGTTGTATCATTCATCTGATACCAAAATTCAATTTTAATTTTAGAGTTTATGTTGATTATGAAACTCTGATCTATTTTTTTTTTATGATTTCTTTTTGTTGATCTTCTTATTCAAGTCTATTGAAAATTCTTATGATGTTGTTGTTGTTGATATTCGTACTACTGAAACCTTTTTTGGTTTCATACTTTTGTCCTGTAGATTAACAAATCTGTTCTTGTTGTTTATGTTCTTATTCAAAAATTTATTGTTGTTGTTGTTGTTGTTTATATTCATACTAGTGAAACTTTTTCTGGTTTCATACTTTGTCTTGTAGATTATGGAATCTGTTCTTGTGGTTATATCTCACAAAGAGGATACGTTATCGTTTCGTATTGGTCTACAAGCATCTGTTTTTTATTTGAAGGTAGTATATGTTCAAGGTGGTGTCAATTCTCTGTTATTTCTATAGAAATTTTCCATATAGTTGGTGATCAGCAAAAGGTTATCAATTGTGATTTTGATCTCCAATCGGTTGATGTATTTACTCTTTTTAATAAGCTTCCATCTCTTGAGTAACAAATTGGCTGAAACCAATCCTGGATCTCTTGTTGTTTCGGAAGTTGAAAATGGGACTTAAAAATTTCAGAGATTGTTTATCTCTTTCGGTGCATGTATTCGTGGATTCAATTACTGTCGTCCTTTATTATTCCTTGATGCAGCCCATTTGAAGAGCAAATACCTTGGTCATATCATGGCAGCAACATGTTTAACCGGTAATGATGGTAAGTTTTCTTAAACATTCTTTTGGCTTCAGTATTTTTTTCATCTTTGATATGATGGAACCTTTTTAGGTTCCATTATTTTTTTTCATCTGGAATATTTATTGAACCAAAAAAATGATGGAACCTTTTTTGGTTTATGTTATTGGCATATGAAGAACAATATCACACATACTTGCCTAAGGCCAATAAGGTTTATAATAATTATGTGCTGGGACTGTTTGAAAAATGTGCATATGCTAATACACATACAGAATTTTCAGAGAACTGGGAGAAGTTGTTGCAGGTTAAAGATCAGAAGTTACAAGATTATTTGATTAGAGCTCCTGTTGATAAATGGGCAAGTGTTTATTTCCCGGGTCGTCGTTATGGTAGGTTGTGTTCAAATATAGCTGAGAGTTTCAATAGTTGGATCCTTGAAGAGAGAGAGAAGCAGATAGCCATCATGGTTGATGAAATCAGAGTGAAGCTTATGAATCAAATGTGTGTACGTCGTGAGGAATGTGCAACCTTATTGAAGTGGCAAGAAACTTTATGTCCAGAATTTGAAATTGAGCTCTACAACAACAAGATGCACGGTCGTGAATACAATTTCACCAAGTCGTCGCAATATATGTTTGAAGTTCATTCGACATTAACACAAAAGGTTGATTTGCAAAGAAGAACATGTTCTTGCAATCGCTGGCGAATTAATGGTTTCCCTTGTGCCCACGATATCCGTTGTATCATGATAAATGAAGAAGATCCGTATAAGTATGTCGAATTCTACTTTACAGTAAAGTTCTACCGTAAATCCTATGCAAGAGCAATTAATCCTGTCCCTACAGTTGAAAAGCCTGCGATCGTCTCTCCAAAATTTGTTGTTCTTGGTCCTGATGCTCTAGCACAACCAGGTCGTCCAAGAAAGAAGAAGAGAATTCCTAATACAAGTTCTGTTCCCAATAAGAAGATGAGAACTTGTGGTAGCTGCCATGTTTTGACTACCCATAACCGAAGGACATGCCCTGCACATCAGATTTGAAATCATTTCAACTACAATTCATTTTTCAGTTTTCGTTGAGACTAATATATTTTTCGATTTATTCTTTTTTTATATTTTTTTCAGTAAAACATGTTAATTTGCTGGCAGGAGTTTCATGTTTTTTTTTTTATTTTTAGATTAAGTTTGTCAGAGTTACATGCTTTTATTAATTTTTTAAACCAAAATAGTTTTTATAGTTTATCACATGCTTCAGGTTTTTTTTCATCTGATATGATGGAACCTTTTTTGGTTCCATCGTTTTTTTTCATCTATAATTTTATTGAACGAAGAAAATGATGGAACTTTTTTTGGCTGAATCGTTTTTTTTATCTGTAATTTTTATTGAACCAAGAAAATGATGGAACCTTTTTTGGTTCCATCATTTATTTTCATCTGGAATTTTTATTGAACCAAGAAAATGATGGAACTTTTTTATCAAATGAGATTTTTAAACATACAAACTGAGATGTTTTAAAAACATACAAATTGAAGTCCAATTTGAACTCTAACTCAAACCCATAGCAGCAACAAATCATTCTTCCCATGTACTTCTTTCCTTCTTGCTCAACTCAACAACCTATTTCCATTGAAACAACACCAGACCTGCTACCAAGTAAACATCCAACGCAAACCCAAGTCTCCAATCCATTCAAAATGGACAAGCAACAAGGGCCTTCATGTTTTGTTCCTTGTTTTGTATTAAAGCCTTTATGGCAGGTGCCTCTGCACACAAATGATGCAACGAGCACCTATACGATTCTATTTTTTTCCCTGTTAAAGCAGAAGTAAACCATAAACACCAACAATGAAAATGATGAAACCAATTTCGGTTTCATTAAAAATAGACATTAAGTGAAAAACACCAACAAAGTTGGTTTTCAAGCACCAACAGTGAAAATGATGAAACCAATTTCGGTTTCATTAAAATAGACATTAAGTGAAAAACACCAACAGAGTTGGTTTCAAACATACAGTGAAAATTTATGAGACCAATTTCGGTTTCATTAAAATAGACATTAAGTGAAAAACACCAACATAGTTGGTTTTCAAGCACCAACAGTGAAAATGATGAAACCAATTTCGGTTTCATTAAAACAGACATTAAGTGAAAAACACCAACAGAGTTGGTTTCAAACATACATTAAAAATTTATGAAACCAAAATTGAACATAATTGAATCGTGAATAAATAAGGGTGAAAACAAATGGAATTGAACCTTTCTATCTTTCAACCTAAGTATGAAACCATTGATTTCAAAACAGATGAAACCTAAACCTAACAGATGATAGGAAATAAAACCGCCAATTCATTAATGAAACCAAAATTGCGAAACCAAAAATCATTGATGCATGTTGATTTTGAAACATAAATAATCACTGAAGAAAATTGAAACTTTGATTTTACCTTTTGAAGGGTCTTGTATTGTTTTATTAAGTTTTTTTTCGATCTTTCCATCTTTCTTTTTGTCTTGTTTTTTCACCATTTTGATTTTGTTTTGATTTTAGGTTGAAATTGTTACTGATGATGAACATCAGGTTTGTCAATATATTGAAATTGTTCTGATTCTGATTCTAGTTGTGAAAGCTGGTTATGTAGATGATGCAGATGATGGTGATGAAGCTACTGATGAAAACAATGGGTTTACGGATTTATTGATGAGGAAGATGAAGATGAAATTGATCGACAGTTGAATGATGAAGATGAAGATGTGATGCAGATGATGATCAACAATTGAATAATCGACAGTTTCGTAACGTAGAAAGTGGGTGAAGTGGGTGAAGGGTAGTTTAGAGATTTGTCAACAAATTGGGTTTTTGTTAACTTTTTGTTTTGTTGAGTTTTTTGTTATACGATAGTGACACATTTCGGCTTATAACCCACGGCCTGAATAAAATATTATAAAATCTAATAAAATATAAATTTATTAGATTTTAATTATATTATTAATAAAAAGTTTAAATAAAATAATTTTGGACGAAAATTCTACATATCACTATCTTATAAACGGGTATCACTATCTTATAAATGGGTAAGGGGATGATACTTTATAAATGGATAAGGGAATCACCCATAAAAAAATAACCTTAGAAACCTTAGCATATTATTTGTTTTTGGAAGTTTAAGTTTCCTTTATTTTAATTTTTTTGTTTAAAGGGGTTGTTTAAGACTTTAAGTTGGTGATTCATTCTTTCTCACTCAGGACATTTAATGGTAAATTTGCCTTTATTCTGTTTCATTGGCCAAAATATGACTCAAGGTTTAAACTTTGTCCAAATTAATGTATCCGAGTCATATTTGATCCAGGGGAGATCTCTGTTATGATAATTTGCATTATTTCTTGGTGCCCAGTTGGCTCAAAGTTCAGAAGTAACATACATGCCTAGGAGTCACATTTAACTGCATAACTTTCTGTGTTCCTCCGCCATATGAGACATTTGACTTCTTATTTTAGAGGGGAGGCCTTGGTGGAAAGTGAATAAACTGTTATTAACTTTTGTTTTTGTTAGATAAATATTTTCGTTACCGATTTCTCTATAATACGAATTCATGTATTGTATCTACCGATTCGTTACAATTTTTTATAACAATGGTTTCGTCTATGTGTAATATTCCGTAATACCAACTCCAAAATAAGAAAAAAAAAAAAGATGATCGATCTAAACAAAACTTAAGCAAACTTATTTGAATGTATTGAGGCGAGTAATCTCTTTACTTAAGACATTTAATGTCCTATACTTAATATTGTTATAGTGTATGACATATGTCTCCAGCATTCAACAATACCTTTGATGTTCTTCGCAGCACTTTGAGGATCACCAAACATCTAACGCGAATAGATGCAGCACGAAACTCTTCTTTTAACTCTTGAAGACAATATTTAACTATAAAATTTCTAGTTCTAGTTTATGGCTCTAAAACACACGGATACAATAGAGAACGAATGGGGTTTATATAAATGTAAGGAGACTCTTGGAGAAACCTTTTTGTGAAGAGTCGCATCTTTTCATGGACATACCTTTTTCCAAAGGATTTAAATTTTAATTAAAAGAGTTTATACAAATAGGCACAACCCTTCACAATTTGGTTATAACTAACTTAATTTCTATTCAAATTTTCAACAATTTTAATACTTATGTACTATATAACACCTCACCAGCATGATGTCTGACTGGGTAGCTCATATTCTATCTCGGGTTCAGCTTGGTCTCGAAAGGTACTCATGCATGTTAAAAGTTGGCCACAGACAGGATAACTGCGAGCCATCCGCATAAAGCCACAAACCATTCCGTATTCTACAATAGAGTCACGTTTACGGAAAGCACACGTTCCGGATCCTCATAAGGTTTAGCCTTAGTTAGCCTTTCTTCTCATTGCATTTCCTTTCGCTGCGATTTCACAATTTTTGTCGTATTGGGATAAGACTCGCTAGATTTTTTATGGGAGAAAATTTGACTCACTTACATAAACCATACAAGTGTCCATAAACCCATTCCTGATTAGGTTCTATTCGAGGTTTATTTACGGCGATTGATTGGTTATTCTTATTTTGCGGGTTTAGGGGACCAATTATTTGACTAGAGAAAAACTGGGTGCCTTAAAAAAGTTAGCCGATTGGTGTCTCATTCCTTTTTTGTGGGTTTAGGGACTTATAACTTGACTAGAGAAAAACTGGCTGCCTTAAAAAAGTTAGCCAATTTGTGTCCTTCCAGAAAACCCTGGGGATTGTACTCGATGAAAGAAACCCTGTCTGTATATTCTTGCTTAGATTCTTCTAGAGAATTGTAGAACCTACAACAGTCCAAATAGGTTTTTTCATTCTTCTTATTCACTCACCATAAGTTTAGTTTTCTGTGGTTACCATATACCCATGTAACCCATCTCTTGTTTGTTTTTGTTTGGAAAATGAGGCCATTTATTTGAGTGTTTTTTTCTTATGTCACAAATATTAAAATTAGTCGCTGTTCATTCTGTCCTAACATGATCAGATCAATTATATTTAAAGGAAACTTTGAGTTGAACACATCCATGTAAGATTACACATATTTTTAACTATACTCGTAACACCATAATGGCACTTCATCTTCAACTCCTAACCCCTTCCTCCACAATAAGCTCGCCTATGGGTAAACATGATCTTGCTCGTAGAGTTCTTAACATTAATTCGCATGTAGCTAATTTACGCTTCAAATGTTTTTCTATACCCGTAAATTATGAGCCAACAGTTCCTAGACGATCGGAACACTACCAATACCAACCCACCATTTGGGATTACGATTTTGTGGAGTCACTCCAAAATAGCTATGCGGTGATTGTTTATCGAATTCATTTTTCTTTTTTCTGTCATATTTTAAACTTAAAAGAGATCATGAGCATGAACATGAAAATGAACATGCACATATAAACCTTTCTCTTTTGTTTTTTTTTTATCAGTACACATATAAACCTTACTAATTAATATGGACAACCTCATACTGAATTATAGGCTCGGGGCCTGAAACATTCAATTGGTGCTGTAGTAATTATGGACCATCGCTAACACGTAATCATGTGTAGGGTGAAACTTACATGGACAAAATGGAAAAGCGGAAGAAAGACGTGAGGCTTATGCTAGAAAAGGCGGAAACACCGTTGGCCAAACTCGAGCTGATCGATACCATTCAGCGGCTCGGAATGAGTTACCTCTTTGAGGAAGAGATAAAAAGAATCCTAGGAAACATATACAATGAAAGACACATAGATAGTTGGAAGAAAGATAATTTACATGCCACTGCTCTCAGTTTTAGGCTCCTCCGGCAATACGGGTTTCAAGTCTTCCAAGGTATATGTCATTTCTGTATGCAGCAAACTTCCTGGTTTTTCATCTTCTCATTTTGCTCTAATTTTATGTGTCTCATCCATTATTAGGCCTTACCATTAAATTGGGTTCTTGGCCATGGCAGATGTTTTTTATGACTATAAACATGCAAGGGGTGATTTCCAAGAATCGGTGGCTGAGGATGTAAAGGGGATGTTAAGTTTATATGAAGCTGCACACATCATTTCCAAAGGGGAACAAGCCTTAGAGGATGCCATATTCTTCACAACCAAATATCTCAAACTTGCAATCTCATCAGGGAACAATATTCAGCCTAACCTTGCTAATCAAATCAGACATTCTTTAGAGATTCCATTACATTGGAGAATGCAGAGAGCAGAAGCTAAATGGTTCATTGATGCATATGAGAAAGAGAAGGATGTGAATCCTCTTCTTTTTGAATTGGCAAAACTGAACTTTAACATGGTGCAAGCAACACACCAAGCAGATCTACGAAATATGTCGAGGTATATATATATATGTTCTACTCAATTTGCTATTTAAACCTATCCATGTTGATCCTCCACAATATACGATATATTCTGTCACTTAGGTGGTGGAGAAGTCTTGGTGTTGCAACCAAGTTGAATTTCGCTAGAGACCGATTGGTTGAGAGTTTCCTATGGAGTATGGGAATAGCTGTGGAACCTCAGTATGGCCGTTGTCGTGAATGGCTTACGAAAGTCATGAATTTTGTACTAATCATCGATGATATCTACGATGTTTATGGTTCCCTAGAAGAACTAGAGCTATTTACTGAAGTCGTCGAGAGGTACTTATTCTCCATATATAACTGTTTTGAATTTGCAACCAAGATAGTTTGTGATTAGTTGATTAGTGTTTGTATTAGGTTAAACATAGTTTCCAATTTATGATTATTTGTAGGTGGGATACTAAAGAAATGGAGAAACTGCCCTACTATATGAAGATATGTTTCTTAGCACTATACAATACAACGAATGAAATGGCTTTCGAGACTCTTAAAGATCAAGGATGGGACATATTGCCTTACTTAACGAAATCGGTATTTATCACTCTCTTCTCCAATTACTGCTTTAGTTAATTAGAAGAATTTATAGCTAGTAGTCTTGTTGAGATCAGTCTCACGTTGTATGGATTGTTTAAAATCTTGGATAATCCTATTCTTGTAATGAAAGGGTCATTCTATTCATTGCCGATTGGTTTTGAAGTGGATGCCTACACACTTTAACAAGTCTAACTAAACGTAAATCATGGGTTTATTTTCAGTGGGCAAACTTTATAAAAGCGATGTTGGTAGAGGCTAAGTGGTGTAACGAGGGTTACACACCATCTCTCAAGGAGTATTTGGACAATGGTTGGCTCTCATCTTCTGGCTCTGTATTCCTAGTCCATGCTTTCTTTGCAACAAAACAGAACATTAAAACTGATGTCTTACAAGCCCTTGAAGACAACCATAATCTTCTCTATTGTGCATCCATGATGTTTCGACTCTCCAACGACCTCGCAACTTCATCGGTAAGGATTCATACTCCTATCAAATTTTATTTTGTTAAAAACTAATATTTTTATTTTTATTTTTGAGTTAATATTGTATTAGTAAGCTGTTTATATTGTTTATACTGCAGGCGGAACTAGAAAGAGGTGATGTTGCATCATCGATACATTGTTATATGCGGGAAAAGAATGCTTCGGAAATGGATGCCCGTGAACATGTAAGAGGTTTAATCAAGGATACATGGAAAAAGATGAACGGTTCCATATGTGATTCTCCATTTGACCTTCCATTCATTAACATGGCTTTGAATCTTGCTAGAACATCATTATTCATTTATCAATATGGAGATGGGCTTGGTGTTGAAGACGCTAAAAGCAAAGACCATGTCATGTCTTTGATAGTTAATCCGGTTCAAATGGAAACCCATAAAGAAACCTTGGTGAATCATTTTTCTGCTGTATAAGAAGTCGAAGAAGTTGAAAAAATACATATATATTTTTGTATAATCTTATGGTTTCAAAAGACGACCAAGTTGGCGATATATCTTTTACAAACCTATCAGGAATAATAAATTCAAACATTTCAAAGAGAGTACGAGACTCGGAATGGGTATTTTATTTGGAATTAAGAAGGTACACTCACCTTGTAAGTAATATTTTTTTTTTTTCATGAATCTGACTTGTTGAATCTGACCGAAATCACCTGATTTATCTGGATCTGACCCAATATATTTATTTATTGAGTCAGACCTAACTCAACTGACTTAAAATATACGAGTCAGTAGTTTGATCCTATGAGTCAGGGGTATTTTGTTCCCTGGCTCAAACGGGTAAAAGTCAAGATTAGATTTGAATCACGTAGTGAGTCAGATCTGACTCAAATTAAAAATTAAACGGTCTGACATCTGATTCGTGCCGAGTCAGGGGCCGAATCAACAAAAAACAAACATGATATAAATCAGGTAACGAGTATGCTATTTTATTTTATTTTATTTTGCTAAGAAAAGATATACTCCCCCGTTTTCAAATAAGATAAACTTGTTTGGTTTTGCTCAAGAATTCAGAAAGCCAACTCATCAAAGTCACTTTTTCATTTTTTTTCCTGATTTATTCTTAAGTGAGAACTGGTTCCCTTATATGTTAATACAGAAAAACATGAGAAAAAAATGATCCCCTCAATTTGTTAAAAAAGAAAAGAGGAGAGAGGAGTGGTCTTCATGTGGGAAAAATAGTAATCTTAAAACATTTAACTTACTTTTATGGAAGTAGCCTATCTTTTTGACATACCCATATATAATAACCAAGCCTGTCTTTTTAAAACGGAGGGAGTACATTGAGTAAATAGAAGCTTGTAGTTGGTAAAATTTTGACAAGGGTAAAAATTATAAATTTATTTCTGTTCCATATAAGAAATATCGAATTTACAAATTTATTTATATCCCGTATCAGAAATATGAAGCTTGAATTTCTATCTCACATTCCGCAAGAAAACTGAGAATACATATTTTATTAATAGCTGCATGCACTCTACACTGATCTTATATCTTTTCTAAAAATATATATGCATACAAACAATACTAGAGCTTCGCCTGGCCTAACCTTCGATATTCTACGTATATATATGCAATTTGAACTCATGCCAAGAGCAATAATTCCCCGGTTGAATTCTTTGGCTTCAAGTATCAATAACCGGAAAAATCCAGAATTTGCACAAAAGTGCATAAAACCCTAGTATGCACGGCGCTGAGCTAGTCCCAGCGCCAAGCCTTTATCGCCTCAAGGAGCACAACGACAAGAATATATTGCCTCCAAGAGAACATCTTCATCCTCTGCCACGTCTTCCAGAAACACATTACCAACTCCTTGCCGCATTTCCATGAGCACAACTCGAAGCCTTGACGCGTCTCTAAAGCAGAAAACCAGCCTTGTCGCGTCTCCAAGAACACAACGCCAGCGTTGCTGCATCTCCAATAGCATAACGCCATCTCCTTGCCGCATCTCCAAGAGCACATCACCATACTTTCCCCATTTCCATAACATAGCGCTAGCCTCACCTCGTCTCCACGAACACAACGCCAATTGTAACAGCGTCCTCGAGCATCCCTTGCACGAGTCGTCCCTTAAAGCCCTTGTATAGCCTTGACTTCAGACACTTTTAACTTGTGCCACTTCCAAGCTTACGCATTTCCAATATTGTGCCATTTCCAATCTTGCGGACTTCCAGGCTTGCGCACCTCCAAGCCTGTGCATTTCCAAGATTGTGCACTTCCAAGCTTGCATACTTCCAGGGCTGTGCATTTCCAAGCTTGCGCACTTCCAGGCTTGCACACCTCTAAGCCTGTATTTTTCAAAGCGTTCACACTTCCAGGATTGCGCACCTCCAAGCCTGTGCATTTCCAAGCTTGCACACTTCCAGGATGACGCATCTTCAAACGTGCGCACTGATAAGTGCTTAATTTACATATTTTTAGTGTCAATTCTATTTTTTTTTGATAGATTTCTTACAAACTACCTTGTATTACGTTTATTTTCTATCTTATGTTCCATATTAGGTGAATCATCAGAAGAAGAGTAAAAATGGAAAAAAAAGTGCTAAGAAGTGAAGTACTCCAAGAATCTAAGTGTCTTAATCCAAGAGAAGTGGAAGAAGCACTACAAAAAGGAGTAAAAAATATAGAAAACACAAGAATAACCAAAAGGCAAGGATATGAACGTCAAAAGTCATGAGTTCTTGAACGCATTTTGAAACAAATGAAAAAGTAAGCCAACGCAAAAAGAATGAGGTCATTCCGAGGTCGTATGAAGAAGTTACGAGCAAAACGGTTAAACCAACTTGGATTTGGTTTTTGTTAGGGCTTGTTTGGGCTTGCGCGGGAAGAGAAAGAAGGGATACAATCTGGGCTTGCCTTGGACGTGAAAATAAGGGTTTTTTTCTGGATTTTAAGGAGTTAAGTTTCCTAGGTGGATAGGGAATAAGAGAAGGTGCTAGTATTTGAAGATGTTAAGTTTTCTACTTAGATAATTAGGATCCAAAGGAGGTGGAAATATTTGACGGTTATTAGGTTTCCTAGTTGGATAGACATCAAGAGGAGGTTACAAAATAATATATAAAGTGATTCTAGATACAATTTTCACACATAATTTACTTTACAACATAAGGAAGCAAGAGGAGAGGCTAGCACAAAAGGGTATGGTTTTTCTCTCACAAAGGAAAGCGTTGTGATTTATCGTATTATATTCTTCTTCTTTCTTTGTATCATGATAATTAATCTTCTTCTTTGATTATGAATGATTTCAAAGCCCTAGTAATGAAATTTTAATTACTTTTACAAGTTTATTTTTCTTGTCAATTATTTCTATTGCTTTTATTTTTTAAGAACTATTATTGGGTTATTTAGTTGAACATTTAAATTAACCTAATAATAATTCTTCTACTAGTATAGGGTTGTGAGATATGTGTAATTATCACCCAATTCTTTACGCAAGTAGTACATCACAAAATATGACAAAAAGATTTGAGTGACTGTATATAAATTTGACACTAGTGAGCAGACCGAGCTTATGTGTCTGATGCTAGGATCAACCTAATTCATAAAACATAATGTGTCCAGTTAGTTTACACCTTGAGAGCTTATTCTTGGTGGGTTAGTTTGGTAGAATCTGTGTGACCGAAGCAAGGCTTGAACGATCATTTTCTTGGTTTAGGCTAGCCTTGTACAATTTTGATCTCTTGAATTCATTATAATTTACCATTTTACCCTTTTATACGTTTCCACCTAAAAGATTTTGGTGACCACAGTGGGAGATCAATCTTTTGGTTGCAACAATCAATTTCTTTTCAAAAATGGTTAAATTTAGGTTGGGTTCAGAAACGTCAAATCTGTAATTTGTTCCTACCAACATTAACGCTAATGATACTACACCTGGTACCACTCCAATCACTACTGTCTTCAACCTCCCCAACTTCCCTTGCTAGATCAAATTTCTAGAGACATGGACTCATGATGGCACTATCATATTATCTCATATTTGGTAGTGGATCCAAGTAAGCTACACTTGGGGACTGAAGGATCTTTCACTTTTGAAGATTCGACACAATCACTTTTGCCTTTGAAGATAAATCTTATGCTTTTATTTCGTCCCCCTGTCTCAATCTCTGCTGGTCCCGTTATCTTCATCAGTTATTCATTCTCATTCTTCGACTTCGGTCTCACTCCAGAATTATGGCTATGGTGGGTCAGGATGTTCCAAGCACAATTTGTATGCTAGCATAATTCTTAAACTACATATCAAGAAAAAAAATGATGCTTATACATGGAATTGATATTTTGAAGAAGTCCTCATGAGACCTATAAAGTTGATATCCATAAACTAATCCGGATTTTTGTATTTTACCAAGTTTTCAAAAACACATCTAGGTTTGTTCACACATTTCACTTGTCAGGTGGCTGCCTAATTTTTTTGAATTCTTTAGGTGTTACGAATCCGATCACGTTCAGCGCCTATATTTGTTGCTTGAATGCAATCTAAATCCGTCAAGGACTACCATGCAAAGTAGTTAATATCGTGTATTGGTATCGTATCGGCGATGCGTGATACACCTAGACAAATGATTATATCAGATTTTATCGGTAATATACAATTAAATTTTTTATTTTATAATTTATAGGTAGATGTGCATTATGGTACTCAAAGTTTTCATGGAAGACATTTATAATGTAAAAACTCAATTAAACTAGTTTTACCTGATAACCTAACATCCCCAAACATAAAATTTGAATGGGAAGAAAAATTAAAACAATAAAGCAAAAAACACATTGTTAATAAATATATTTGTATCTTTACCCATATTATCGTCCGATATGATAACTGATATATCAGTCCGATACGAATGACATAATCGGAATATTCATGTATCCCCGATATTTTGCATATCGTATAAGTTAAAAACCGATACACGATAAATTTCGATATTATCGTCCGGTACGACCGATATTAACTACAATGCTACCATGTCAAGTGCATAATTAAGGAAGAACACAATTTGATAAAAGCAATATTGGGGTCTGAGCATAAAAACCTCAAATCGTTCTTCGAATGACGATGGTTCTCTCATTGCGCATTCTGATTGACATCAACCTGTAATTTTCAGGCTTGGAAATTTTAAGGTGTTAAGTCTTGGATCCAAAATTGCGTCAATCGAGAGATTACTTCAACCTAATTTGGATTGTATGCTAACCAATCACATATGTGGATATTCCTCTGCAGAGGGGTTCACAACCACCATTATTTATTATTTCAGTAGATACTTAGATGATTATTTGAAAGCCTTTAGCTTACTAGGATCTCATCAGATTTTCTAGTGCATGCATACTTTGAAAAATTCGGAAAATTACTAGTACCAACGCCCTTCATGGCCACTATAGTCTGCCCATCTTCAAGTGAAGAAAAATTTACTAGGAATGTGAATCATGTTTTGATAGTCTCTATTGGATATGAAGCACATTTGTAGCATTTTTAGGATGCCACCTACGGATATATGTGATTTTTTTTGCCTTTTAAGAGGCATAAGCTTATATAAAAGCAAAATGATACATTTTCACGCTTATTATTAATGAAAACTTCTTTCGAATTAATCATGCATAGAGAGATATTGATATAATTTTTAAGTTAATAAACATAAACTTTTAGTAGTTTATACTCTCCCCCTGATCATGGAGGAAATATTTTTCATCTCGTATACGAATTCGAGTTTTGTAAAGTATAATCCGATTATTTTGAGGACATATACTCATAATAATTTTTGGGTTTCGATGAATCACAAATACTGACTCTTCAATAACCATTATAAATTAACGTCTTTTGGGAGACAAAAAAAATATATTCTACTTGATATACAAATTTTTCATCGACCATGGATACCGTGGGAACCCAAATATTATTGGTTACATCAAATAAAAATATACAAATAAAATCTCTAATAATTTTATGACAAATAGGGCCAATGAGATAATCATCACCTTTATCATTAAATTATGAACACTTTCTTTATCAAAAGAAATTTATCTCAGGATCAATGTAGTCATTTAAAAGACTAATGGTATAGGCTAACAAGCCGAGTGCGTACCCACTGGATATTCCAACTGCTAGCAAACCTATGAATAACTAATTTTTCCATTGGTTGGGGATATAGTTGGAAGTCCTAAACATGTGAATCAATCTGGATCATTATTATTTATGTTCAATATTTCTTTTTATCGTTCATGTTCTACTTTTAATATTGCCATGTATGATTGAATGTGTGTTTGTTGAGAATGCATATTAAGTGAACATATATTCATATCTAAAGCTAAACTAGGGTTTGGAGATACGAAATAGTCGATAGGCCCATTTAGAAGTAGCATAGTATGATTACTGATCGTATTCAAAACCTTCGTGTGATTACATGTAGAAACTTGACCTACGTTAAATCGAGTACTCGTAGTATTTTTATTGAATAATTAACATCATTATGGTATGTAATTACATAAGGAATTTACCGGAGTATGCTCTCTATAGGGTGCTCTGGGGATATTGGTATGAATAGAGAATGAATGTTGATTCTAACCGATTGAAGTGCATGACTGGCGATGGAAGATGAAATCCTTAACCAATATTTTCTCACCTTAATCTCAATCTTTATTTATTTATTTTTACTTTATTAGTTTCATTTAATTTAGCTTAAAACTCACAATCCCCACTTGGTTACATAAGAAGTTAAAAAAAATAACATTTTACTGCTCTCTATGGGAACGAATCCGTACTTGGTACTGTACCCGTCATTGTTGAAAGTATAAGAATTTTTTTTGACGTGGCTGACAACCCGTCAAATATTGGCGACACTTAACGGGAGTAGTAATAGAAAAAAAAATTGTATGAGATTTTTTTTTGTTCTATTTTACGTTTTTCTTTTAGTTTTTTTCAAATTTTTAGGTTTTTGTGGTGGAAACAACTCGTTGGTAGAAATCGTCTTCCGTCAAAAGCGGGAGGTAGATTATGAAAATAGGTCATATACATCACTTTTATTTTTGTTTTAAGATTTTTAGTTATACTTTTTTCCTAATTTTTACGTGTCATCATGTTTCCTTATGGAAATAACATGTATGATGCACAAGATCAAGCATTATATGGTGGTAATCAATTTAGTCATAATTCTCAATCTTTCGATAATTGCCCACGAACCATGGGTAACAATCAAAATCAATCCTTTGTTTTTGATAAATACCCTACAGAATCTATTGGTTATTCTCATACATACCAACAACTTTATGGTGGGTATGCAGGTCAACAACCACAAAGAAAGTGGACAGTTATATTTCTAATTGGAACTTAAATTATACATTTTTACCGCCTAATTTATATTTGTTAGCACTTATGATTTTACTAATTTATAATTTTATTGTTTTAATAGGTAGTTCACATGAAATCCGAAGTTATAAACTAAACATGGTAAAACAGGTGTTAATTGGTGTGTGCGATGTGATGCAACCAAATGCTCGTGACAGAAAGAAAAGTGTTAGACAGAAGAGAGTGTCATATGCTGGTTCGGTTGAATTCAACATGAATGTTGTTGGGTTATGGTTATGATTACACTTTCTTTTGAGAAATACACGTGATTGGAAGGCTAGTTAGGAGGATGCTTGGTCTATTGTTGACGTGAAGTGAGAAGGTGGAGCAGGAAGACAAATAAAACAGGCTAGGGTGCGATGAAATAGGTATAAGCTGGAAGGCTTAGGCTGTACGGTTTTGAAAAGAGATGGTTGTGGCGGATAACGAAAAAGAGTAGATGGGATTCAACTTTTGTTAGTTTGTATAACAAAAGAAAAGAAAGCCTAGACTAATCTGCTGGAGTACAGACGCACGTGGGCAAGAGTTGGTGGATGTGACATAACATAGGTGGCTAGGTTTGCTTTTAGGAAAGTGGAAGGTTGTTGGAGGAAGTGATGGAAAAAGCTATAAAAAGAAAGATACGGGGGCTAAGAGGGGTTGTTCGTTTTTTTGGGGGAGACTTTTCTCCTATAGAGAATACGGAAGAGGGGGATTTGAAGCGTACAGGAGAGGAAGGCGGACTGTACAGAAAGAAAAGGAGGCGGTACTGTATAGTGAAGACGGAAACAACGATGTCTCGCTTTGTCTTGGTTTAATCATCTCTACTCTTCTCTTTAATTATTTTTATGGGTTTTAAAAAACCCATCTCCATGTTCTAATTAATTTGTAGCTAGGGTTTAATGTTGAAACCACTTACAGTTTTAGATCAATTAAATAAAATATTTGATACAGACCATTATGATTTGAATAGATTAATTCCATGATTTTGATTTATTGAATTTCATTAAACAATTGTGATGTCTTTTGATGGTACATGCTTGGCCTAGGTTTTTGATGTTCCATGCTTCTGGTATACAGTTGTTATTTTGAAAATCTACTTGTTGCAAATATATTTGCCTACTTATTTGATATTTCATGCTTGGAATCCTTTGATGGGGTATGCTTAGAATAGCCAGGTATTATTTGTGGACCTATAATTAGTTTCGTACAATTTTCTCGCTAACGCAATTTTATGGTGTATGCTTGAGACTAGGGC
>JAJJMC010009453.1:711366-732534 GCA_023531435.1 Papaver californicum | reverse complement strand
ATCGGATGTCGGACATTAACCTCCCGGATATTGCCTAATCCGGTTCCATTAGGCTAAGTAGGTAAAATCCGATAGTAATTCCAATTCCGGAATCCGAAATCCAATAAAATCCTATAAGATATCGGATTGTCGAAAACGGATTTCGGAATTCGGATGTATATTAACAGCCCTACAGATTATAGACATTCTTCTTGTAATACTGTGAGAAACAATTTTTTTTTTCTGATAGACTTGAGAAACAATGCTTTATTGCTTTGTGAGTGTTGAAAGAGGAGTTTAAGAGTAATCCTGAAATGCAAATAGCTTAAAGTGTTATTTATAGATTTATGTCGTGTATTCAATTATATATTGGGTTTGTTTCTACTATTGTGGAGATGTATTGCCTTTGCCTGACTGCGTAATTCAAAGTGTAGCTTTTATTCATCTGTTACCACAAAACTACCCTAGTGAAACAACGAGTGAGTGTAATTTTATTTTCTTATCCGAATTTGGAATAACCAAGAAGAATTAATTATTATTGAAAACCAGTTCGTATATTGCAGTCATCAAGGGTACAATTCGCTGATTGATGCATCATTTGCACTTCATGGTGCTAACTTCAAGGACATTTGGTCTGTTGTAAAATATGCAGGGGCTGAAGGTAGCGGGAGCATAACAGAGTCCCTCTTGAGCATAGCAACAATTGATGCCATCGTAGGCCTGTTAGTTGTATCTGGTTGAACACACAACAACCCAACCCGGATGCTTATCATCACTTCACTTATCACACAACACTGCCTTAATGTTGGATCCAAAAACTCTAGAGGTGTTTCGCTCTTCCTAAGTCTCCAAGCCTGCAACAATTTTTCTTTTTACTTCTACAGTTGCCGCTAATGAGTTCATCCTACACAGCTCATTAGATAGAGTAAGAGAGGCATACACACAAGATTTCATACTCACACAGCTAAGAAGGTCCTGGGAACCTCCAATTTCTGATTTGTTGAAAGCGTGGTTTTTCTTACCGCTAGGGATCTCAAGAACTATGACACCGAAACTACAGACGTCTGATTTTTCAGAGAAATACCCATGCTTTACATACTCTGGAGCCATATATCCACCGCATGACAGCATCAAACCAAACAACTGTTAAAAGACTTTACAGTTTTTATCACTAATTTGAAACAATCGAGCTGGGTCCTCTTGCAAATACTTACTATGTACCGACTATTTTACTTGTATTAGCTTGGGTTTCCATACACATCCTTGTTGTGCCAAAATCAGATATTTTGGGGTTCATATCAACATCTAGTAATATATTGCTGGCTTTGAGATCTCGATGAATAATCCTACATCGAGAATCCTCATGTAGGTAACGAAGACCTTGTGCAATGCCTAATATTATATCATATCGTCTTTCCCAGTTCAACATTGTACATTTAACAGGATCTACATAGACAACCAACCAAAAAAATCAAACTAGGATTACTATAGGTGAATATAACAAGTTACTACGGCCCATATGTGAAGAGATTATATATGTTCAGGAGACTTACTGAATAGGAATCGGTCGCGACTTGCGTTTGGCATAAATTCATAAATGAGTAGTTTTTCTTCTTTATCTAAGCTGAAACCCAAAAGCTTTACAAGATTCTCATGTTGAAGTTCAGCAACTAACATAACTTCATTCTTAAATTCTTCTCCGCCGTGACCTGAATATCTAGAGAGCCTCTTCACAGCTATTTCCTGCCCATTCTCTAGTGTACCCTGCTGACATCATGGTTATTATTTAATTGGAGTACTCAGAAACCACCTGAAAGAATTGTAATGCGATCGGTAATTACCTTGTAAACTGAACCAAAACCACCTTCC
The DNA here is from genome assembly GCA_023531435.1 of Papaver californicum. Classification (NCBI taxonomy): domain Eukaryota; kingdom Viridiplantae; phylum Streptophyta; class Magnoliopsida; order Ranunculales; family Papaveraceae; genus Papaver; species Papaver californicum. The sequence continues at coordinate 730,686 of JAJJMC010009453.1, read as the reverse complement.
CCGAGTTTATTATTTTCAGAGAAGTTGTCTGTGACAAGTTTTACAGTATTGAAGTTAATTTGCAAAGCTGCAGAATTTAAGATTATGACATCTGCAACCAACATCAAAGATGTGAATCAAAACCACAACTATTAAAGCTTGGAAATGGTGTAACACCATAACTCAATAAGGAACAGGCAAATTGTGTGGCTTACCTTCATTTCCTTTCTTCACCTTCCTCTTTTGTATACAGAAACACCAAAGAGTTGTTATGGTGGAGAGTGTTGCAGCCACTAAAGAAACAACAACAATAATAGCCACTTTGGGTGATTTTTTCCCTTGTTCTGCTAAAATATGAACCATTTAACCATAAGCGATTTGCACCAAACAAGAAAATCTGCAACTAAGTTATGTATGAGGTAATCCGTAATTTCATACAAGAAACTAGAAACTATCATAATCTTTTCATATAAACATATAGAGATTGCAAGGTTGTATCTGTTGAACATCACATCCTACTTACTGTTCGTTGTATTGGTTGAAGATGGAGGACTAGGCAATACTAAAGATGAAGGTGGTGAATTCACCTTAGAATCATTGAAACGATACATCTCGTATCTAAAGTAACAGCTCGGTACAATGACTGTTCCACCAGACTTCCCAAAGCAACATTTCCCAAAGTTTGAAATTCCACTCTTAAACAAGTATTGCAGTCACTTCGTGATATATCTGAGGTACATTGTACAACCCCATGTAAGTTCAGTGAGCTTTTATAATTTATTTCTCCATTCGCATATAGAGTACTACTGTTGTTAGAAGAACTATCTTTTGAGACTTCGTCTATTAGACTATTTAGCAGACTAGATGATTGCGGGTCGAACATATCTCTGTTGTCGACATTATTACCAATTCTGGCATAACTTGCTGGAACATCTTCCATGGTAGAGAAATATGATTCATCCGAATACCTTAACAAACATTCATCATACCAAATAATTGCCTGTTTCGAATTTGGACATCTATCACTTTGCACAATCTCTTGAGTTGCTTTATATACACAGTCTAGGCAACTTTCTAATGTAACAAAACCACCGGAAAGACCCGAAAACAGAATCCGGTTTTCGGCCGACAGTGGTGTTATAGTATTCATTTTTAGAAACTGTGTTGTTGGATGAGGAAAGAGACACAAGAAGGCGGCTGAGGGTAGACTGAAATATACTGTTGGAATTGTAAATTTCTCCTAAACATAAATGATAAACATAAGTGGGTTGTGCAGTGGTTTTTAGGACAGTGTATTTTATGGTATCAGTATGGTAGAAAGACCTAAGATTGTGAATTCCAGGCGACCCATTTACTTTCTTCTATTAGTTGTGATGTGAGTATTCAATCACTACTCAAACTTATGTTTTGACACTTGTTGATCTCTCACCATGATGATTCAATGAAAGATGATTTGGATACAGAGTTTGTTTATGGAGAAGAAGAGAGAGAATTACTGACCAAGTTGCTGTTCTGTGTATCCTCGAGAACTTAGCACTGAAATTTTGTTCTCATCTATTATTTTTACTTGAATCATCACCAAGTACCGGTAGAGCTTCCCGGTTGTCGCTCGAGTGTAATTGCATCTCCTAAAAAGAAATCATCCTATTATTATCAATCTTCAAATAGAAATCCAGAAATGAAAACGATATTTTTTTCTTTCTGTTTTTCTGAACAACTCATTTTTGACTTGACTTCGGGTTTGATGATTCATAACTACAAGGAGCTAAAGACTTCTCGTAGTTGGGCCAAACCATGCGAGTAAGTAATAGACTATATCTAAATTTACTAGTTGAAACAATCGCAGTGGGACACACCATAACCAAATTTAATTGAGTTTTCTAGGGTTTGTGATTGAATTTGGTTTGAAATCCGGATCAAATCCAAATTTGGTGAAGCGCAAGTGTAAACCAATGTTTATTAATAGACGGACATATAGGTTAACGTCTCGTGTCAGGCACAAATTGAATCTTACGTCCGATGTAGTGGGGTGTTAGTATAATGAGCGTCTGATACGAGCTTTAGTATAAATGTACGTTTAAAAAGAAAATGAGGTGGAATCCTAAATCCACGCCTAACTAAATCTAAGAAGAAAATGAGACAGGCGCACACTACATGAACGCCCAACTATACTCTACTCTTCTCCTATTGCGATTCTCCATGGATTATATTGATGGATTATTTTATATATACCGCAAGAGCACGACTGTCAATGAGACAGTATGCAAGTACAGTTCGTTCTACAGGGATTTCATAATCGTAATTTCTATTTTTTAATTAGTCAAATGCTAATAATAAAATTGGCGGTTTGGTGATTTTATTCTAAAATTAACAATACTTAAAATACTAAAATTGATATACAACAGAAATAAAACCTAAGACTCAAGATTTCATCAGTACTATACAAACTAGATGATTGTAACACTTTTCTGTAATTTTCTCAAATTATTACTCAAGACGACTGAGGACAATTATATGCGTCTCAGAAAATACATCATTGCAATTTATTATTTTTCTCAAAGGATTAACAATTTTCTACATTATAAAATACTAATCTCTAAAAAGAATACTTAACTCAATTAATCAAGCAATATATGACACATGAAGAAAATTATTATCATGACAAATCAAGAAATAAGGACCAAGGAAAATTGTTATTACAATACTCTAGCAACATGGTAGGACGTCATCTCTAATGTTAGGGAAGAAATCTAACTACTCATCGCAAAAAGAATAGAAGAAGAAAACATTTTATTAATGATTTTATAAGAAAATTACAATAAGGCACGAACCAATTAAGTCGCTGAACCAATATAATTACCTATCGAATAAACGACTGATTTCTAAAGATGTTGGAAAAACACACACACTTTATGTCGTTAAACACATACTGTCGCTGGTACTATTCCAAAAATTGTTGCTAAATCGTAAATACAAAAGATTTATAACGGTTTTAAACGACAATTTCCTTCTTTTCAACAACAGTTTCTTCTTCTTCTTCTTCCTCCTCCTTCACGAGCAACAACAGATTTTTTTGGAATGATTTTTCTCTTGGTTTCTGGCCTCAGACAGCCTCTTCCCAATGCTTCTTATTGACCCCTATTTATATGAGAACCACCACACAACTCCAAATCTTCGAATATTTCTCCAAATAATCTCCGGATCTTTTCATTGATCAAAAAATAATTCTCGGATCATGTCTCGACCAGGTTGTTGTGATATTGTTTCCTTATCTTGATTCGAGAATATCTTCTCAATAACTCACTCTTACACAAATTCAATGTCCAAGAATATCCTATTTTTATTCACAAGATTTTTGGTGTTTTTACGTTTCCAAACTCGAAAATATTTCCTTTCTGATTTATTCTCATGACATTATATTTGGTTGATTATTTACGTGAGCAAGCTGTAACAAATCCTACTAATTAGGCGAGAAGAATATTGCCTTAATCTCTTGAAAATATTCTCCAAATCACGTACACGGATTCATACAGATCGAGATTGACAATTTCCCGCCTAAATTTTATTAAAACTTGAGAGGGTGGTGCACTTATCCAAATCATGGGTGCCTATATCAATTCTTCTCGGGTGCCTTTATTAATTATGAGGGTGCCTTTAACACTTTTGATGGGGGTGTTTTTATCACTTTTAAGCCAACTTTTCCATGCTTTCTAACTCTCCAAAGATACCTACAAACACAATAAAATGACATTATTAATACACAAATCGAGTAATAGCAATATAAATATGAGCTCAAATAAGACAAAAAATTGTGTCTATCAAATACTCCCAAACTTATCAATTGCTAGTCCTCGAGCATATCTAGTCTAAAAATCCTAACTTACTTTCGTAGGCATCGTGGTTGCACTTAGCATGTGCAACAAGCCTTTGAACCCACAGGTGTTCCTATCGGACGAGTTTTATCTCGTGAGGATTTACAAGAGGTATCCCACAAGACCTTTACTTCAAATTTTAGCTACTTGTGAACGATTGAGAGTAGACACTAAACATGCTATTTAGTTGGCTACCAAACTCTTTGGCTATGATAATCATTACCCTATATGAGTCCAAATGATGTACCCGAGTTTTCACTCAAGAGTACTAAAATTCATATATAAGAAAAAAAGCTATACTCAGAAAGTCATACAATGGACCACAATACTCGGAATCTAACAAACCACAATCTCATGAATAGATTAAGAAGATGGATATGGAGATGATGAAGTTTGCACATGTTGACTAAGGTGAACGGTGTTTCCCATAATATCTGTATGAACATCATGCCAAGATGAAACCTAATAGATTGAGATACGAACCCAATGGTTTGAATCCTAATTCTAATATCAACTCAGCTAGTATATACAAGGGCCCTAGCAGTCGATTTATTTATTTAGTATATACAATTATTATTTATTTATTATTATTTTATTTTTTCAACATGATTAGATCTTTTGAATCTAAGCGCATGCTCCTTGTCAGCAGATTACATGATAGTTCCCATGGATCCTGTGTTCCTTGCTTGGTTAGGCGACGGAGACAGGGAGAATACACACATATTGCAATCCAATTATTTTTTTTATATTATTATTGGTCAAGTTCAATTAAAATAATAGGGATTGATCACAAATCATTTTACTTTATCCTGGCGACATCAAGGCGATACTAGTGCCCTACAAAATCACTTAGAGAAACACGAAAAGTTGCAAAAATAAAAACAGAACGTGATATGGTGACGACTATCATGTTATTTCTAACACCTGAGATTTATCCTTTTGTGGATAGACCATTTAGTTGGGTCCCTCAACTCCTATAGCCAAAAAATTTATTTCCATCTACTTAGAATGGTTAGTGTCATCTTGAATTGTGTACAAGTTTCTAAATTTTGGAGTTTTTGGTACAACTAATTTTTTTAAATTTTTCTCCCTTACCCCCAAACTTAAATTGAACACAGTCCTCAATGTTCCAAATATAATGAATAAATGCATGAACAATGGGAAATACCGAGCAAAGTAAAAGAGATAAGGAAAGTTGTTACCAGCATCATGTACCAAAAGCATATGGGTTACCTCCCATAAAGCGCTAAGTTTAAAGTCTTCATCCAGACCAAGAAAGGATTAGTGACAATTTTACGAATCATCTAACAATAATCGAAATAACTGTGGATCCTTAAAGTCAATTGGATTTGACTCATAACAAAACATTAATTCTTCGCAGTTCATTTCAAAATACTTCAATTGGTACGCGCAAGAAATAGGCCAATTCCACCGACCACAATGGAATATATGAAAGTGGTGGTCATTCTCATGAAAATATGTATTCAGATTTCCTAAAATGATTAGGTTTAACTTCAATATTTAATATCTGACACATTTGAAGTTCATATGTTCCCACATTTGGTAAATAAAATTTTGGTGGGACAACAAAGTCAATTATGGTATTGTTGCCTGGGTAAACCACATCACCAGAGGATAGGTTTCTAACAACTGAATTTCATTCTAGACAAAATCAGCCTCGGGAAAAAGTGTATGAAGATAATCTTTTAAAATGATAGAGGGACATATGTCAAGTCCCAAGCAAGGGACCTTTATAAAAGTCAAAGGATTGCCACTGGGGAAATGATATTCACCCCTAAACCAAGGATAGTCTGTGTCCTTGGACGAACTAGTCACAATTTCCTTAATTTCTAAATTATTAGATTTAGGAAAATGGTCAATTATTTTATCTAGGTTATAATCATCAGGTGGGTACCTTCACTCACATTTAAAATTTCTACGAATCTATCATCTTCGTTTGAGACTATTATCTTTGAATCGTTGGACTCTAAAACACTAGTCTCAGGATAAACTCGTTCCTCTAAACCATCATCATCTTCATAATAACAAGGAAATATTTTACCGTCTATAACAATGGTATCTCTAGTTAAGTCCCTTTCCTCTTGAATAGGTAAATAATCATTAATATTATTAGTATCGGAACTGGAGACATCATTATTATCATGAAGCTCAAATGGTGTAAAAATTTCCTGATCATTATGACTACGAATTTCAATTTCCTCATCAACAATATCCTCATCAACATAATAATATGAATATGATTGAACCTTATCTAAATAGGTAGTATCTTCTATTCTAACCTCGTCCTCTAAATTAGGTAAATATTCATCATTATTATCAAAGGTACAATTGGAAACACTGTTTTGGAAATTAAGTTCATTTGGAGCAATACTAGCAGTTGCCCGTTCATCTTCAATTTTCTCCTCATCTACACATAGCTTTAAGTCTTTATGTTATCTTCCATCCATTTTTATCTAATTGATTGAGTGTATTATTCCAGGAATCATACGAAAAGTTAGAAATTTGCGAAGTTTCCATGTAACGACGAGGGCGTCTTCTAAAGATGAAGAACTAACATCTTGCTCAGTATAATATTACTTGTTTACCCTTCATACGACTGGCGAACGTGCAAATAGTAATTGGGATTACTATGGTATGAACCATTACCTCTAGAGGGTAGATAGTGGTCCCAAGTACTATCGACACTATCGTCATAGTAAGGGTATTGTTCATTTTGAAATTCAGGTCGATAATCATTATATTGGTCCTCATAATACCATATCAACATTTTTTTTAAATTTGTACACGTGCGAATGCAGGTTCGACTTAAATAGGTAAGCTCAGGTTACCTTAGCAGAATATACCTACAATCAAAGACTGGTCAAAGGTACAAGGCTAAGGCTTGTGCAATTTCAGCTGGTAACTCCCATCAGGCCCAAGACACGGGTTCAACTTACTTTTTCACGGGTTTTCCTATAATTCGGTAGTCTAACGATGCAATTTGTGTGTGCACAGTTTTTTTTTTTACATACAAAATAAAATAAAATCTAAAATAAATATATACAAATTGTTCCAAGAAAAATTTAATGAAAAATCTAAGAATTAATGAAATAAAAAGATTGGGTATTATTATTTACCTTTTTTGGTAGGCACTTTCCACAATAAATGTAAAGTATTACCTGCACAACAAAAACAAGAAAAATACCAAAAAAAATCTAAAAGAGAAAATAAAAATAAATCCTAAGCTAATTAATAAAAAAATTAAAGAAACATTAAAAATTACAACTTAATCCTTAGCAGCGGCGCCGAAAACTTGATGGGTTATTTTATTTATACCCCAAGAGCACGACTGTCGATGAGACAATAAGTAAGTACGGTTCGTTCCACATGGATTTCAGAATCGTAATTTCTACTTTTTAATTAATCAAATGCTAATAACAAAATTGGCGGTTTGGTGATTTTATTCTAAAATTAACAATACTTAAAATACTAAAATTGATTTACAAAACAAAAAAACACCTAGGACTCAAGATTTCATCACAACTATACAAACTAGATGATTGTAACACTTTTCTGTAATTTTCTCAAATTATTACTCAAGACGATTGAGGACAATTATATGCTTATTGAAAAATACATCGCTGCAATTAATTATTTTTCTCAAAGGATTAACAATTTTCTTCATTATAAAATGCTAGTCTCTAAAAATAATATTTAAATCAATTAATCAAGCAATATAGGACATATGAAGAAAATCATTATCGTGACAAATCAAGAAATAAGGACCAAGGAAAATTGTTATAGAAACCAATCACAATACTCTAGCGACATGGTAGGACATCATCTTTAATCCTAAGGAAGAAATCTAACTACTCATCGCAAAACGAATAAAATAAGAAAACATTTTATTAATGATTTTATAAGAAAATTACGATAAGGCACGGACCAATTGAGTCACTGAAACAATATAATTACCTATCGAGTAAACAACAGACTTTTAGAGATGTTGGAAAAGCACACACTCTTTATGTCGTTAAACAAAGACTGTCGCTGGTACTATTCGAGAAACTGTTGCTAAAACCATAAATACAAAAGAATTTTTAACGGTTTTAACGACAATTTCCTTCTTTTCAGCAACAATTTCTTCTTCTTCCTCCTCCTCCTTCATGAGCAATAACAGATCTTTTTGGAGTGATTTTTTTCTTGGTTTCTGGCCTCGGCATGCCTCTTCCCAATTCTTTTTATTGACCCCTATTTATATGAGAATCACCACACAACTCCAAATCTGCGAATACTTCTCCAAATAATCTCCAGATCTTTTCATTGATCAAAAAATAATTCTCGGGGTCATGTCTCGACAAGGTTGTTGTGATATTGTTTCCTTATCTTGATTCGAGAATATCTTCCCAATAACTTACTCTTACACAGATTCAATGTCCGAGAATATCCTATTTTCTTTCACAAGATTTTTTGTGTTTTTACGTTTCCAAACTCGAAAATATTTCCTTTTTGTTTTATTCTCACGACATTATATTTGGTTGATTATTTACGTGAGCAAGTTGTAAACAAATCCTACTAATTAGGCAAGAAAAATATTGCCTTAATCCCTTGAAAATATTCTCCAAATCATGTACGCGAATTCTCACAGATCGAGATTGAAAGTTTCCCGCCTAAATTTTATTTGAACTTGAGAGGGTGGTGCCCTTATCCAAATCATGGGTGCCTATATTGATTCTTCTCGTGGTGCCTTTAATACTTTCGTGGGGTGTTTTTTATCACTTTTAAGCCAACTTTTCCATGCTTTCCAACTCTCCAAAAATACCTACAAACATAATAAAATGACATTATTAATACAAAAATCGAGTAATAAGAATATAAATATGAGCTCAAATAAGACATAAAATTGTGTTTATCATATACCCAAATTTTTTTTAGTTTTTTGTCTATGGTATACTCTTTAGTCTGCCATGACTGTGGACGCTCTAAGGCGACTATTTAACTAGATCAACTCACATTCAATAGAGTTCTAGAACAAGAATTAGATTTATTTTATTTTATTATTTTTCCCCTCTATAAAAAATGTATCGTTTTCCTTTTTTTAATTTTTCCTATTTTTAGGAAAATTTTAAAAATAAAATAAATGAAAGACTCACCTTTTATAGTACAGAGTTAGTATAAGAAGAAAAATGCATTCTTCGGTGATATGTGTGGAGTCATGATAGGTGCTTAAATCATACATTTTTACCGCCTAATTTATATTTGTTAGTACTTATGATTGTATTAATTTACCATTTTATTGCTAACAAGTGGTTCGCATAAATTCCAAGGTTATAAGCTAAAAACGGCTAAATTGGCTAAAAATTGCATTGACAAGGCACGAGTGATGGGAGCGTTATTTTGATTTGAATAGAGAGGCGATAGGAATCCAGCAAGATACACACAAAAGTGTAATTCAAACATAAGGATTAATAATAATTTCCTAAAACTCTGTTTAATCCCATTCACAAGTCTATAAATTCTATTCGCTCCACAAATTGTTGTCCAGGCTATACTCAACATCATTGAAATAGTAACCCTCTTGTGGTAGGTCAAGTAGGCATTGAAGGTTTTGGCTACTGTTGGATACGAGTAGGGAGTGGAGTTGGTTAGTCTTGTGAGCAATTGGTGTTGTTGTTTGGTAAAGCACTCAGTGAAGTGGAGGAGCTAGTGGTGTAGGGATAGACTAGGTTTTCTCTTGGAAACCGAGTATAAAAGGGAAAGAGGAACGCTATGATTAGAGGTGGTGACTAGGCTTAGCTAGGTTGATTGAAAGAAGGGAAAAAAGGGATGTTGGAGTGTGGGCTAAGGCTGGTCATCACGTGCTAGAAAGGGATTGGTGGTGAGATATAGAAGGGGGACAAACTTCTGACGCATATGGGGGGCTTTTAGGTTTTCTGTTAAATAGAGGAAGTACGGCGAGAGCGGCTAGGTCTGGAAAATGGGTGTAGTCTAGGTGATGATGTGAGCGTCAGGAATTGGGAAGGCAAAGGACGGAGACAAAGTCTTCTGCAAGACGTAAGAAGTAAATCTAGGAGTACGGTTAGGTTTTCTTGACCGAGGATCTAGCAAGGGTAGGCGTTTGACGTAGATCTAGAGAGAGAATAGGTTTTCTCTTGGAAACCTAGTATAAAAGAAAGAAAAGAAGAAAAAGAACGGGGAGGTGTACATGAGCTTTCTTTGTTTTGTTTTAGAGTAGGCAGGTGACGGCTGACAGTACTGGAAAAGAGAGTGTGAAAGGGAAAGAAGACGGAGGCTAGCCTGTGGAGTAGAGAAGTGCGGATGTGAAGGGGCCAAACTTCCAAGTTGTACAGAGATTAGAGCATTTATCAAAAATTGGGTTTAATCTTTTCCCTATCTACTCTTCTTAATTATTTTTATGGGTTTTAAGAAACCCATCTCCATGTTCTAATTAATTTGTAGTTAGGGTTTTATGTTGAAACCACTTTTAGTACTAGACCAATTAAATTGAATTATTTGGTAATAGACTATTATGATTTGAATATAATTAATTCTTGATATCGTTTATTGATTTATAGAAAAATTAGTTGTTGCTTCACCGATTCTGTACAATACAGTAACTTATGTGCATAATTAATAGGATAACTAATATGTTTGTCTACTTATTTGATATTTCATGCTTGGGTTAAATCCTTTGATGAGGTATGCTTAGAAGAGCCAGATATTATTTGTGAACCTATAATTAGTTTCGTATTATTTTCTCGCTAACGCAATTAGATGGTGTATGCATGAGACTTAGGGCTTTTGGTGCGCCTGCTTAGGGCATCCCAGTGATATTTGCGACTCTAATACATATAATAGGTGATGTCGATAGAACGAACAATAGATGAATATTCATGAGTTATGTTTCACTTCAGTAATTAAATAGAAATAGTGGTGGATACTGAAAACCCTGGTTACTGTTTCTCCCATTTGATTTATTTTGTTAGTTTAGTTTGTTTTAATATTTTATTCATAATTCTAAAAATCCCAAAATATTATTCTTGATTAGGTTATTAGAGATATTGATTGCAGTATTGCTCCGCTCCCTGTGGGTTCGACCCGTACTTGTCGTTGTCTGTTAGCTGGACACCGTGCGATTGCGGTTTATTTATATAGGTATTCTAAAGACCTATCAAGTCACATAAGTCAATTAGCATTGACATGCTTGTTTTGTAGAAAAATAGGTGTAGCATGCTAAGTGCAAGCATATGTAGCTGTCTGTGAGGCCATATATGAAAATATATGAGCGGGCCCCAGTATGGCCTTTCATAGATAAGGTGAGGGATAAAGGCTTGGCTGGACAAATAATGGAGAAGACTTGAACGGACAAGGCATGCTTGGATGGACGAATTAGGATTTAAAAAACTTGGACATGCAAGCTTGCTAGGGCTAAGATAGACAAGCTTGGTAGGACGAACAAACCTTGGACGAAAAAACATTGCTAGGTAGGTAGCTAGGAGGACGAGCATTGCTAGGTAGCTAAGGCGGACAAACTTGTTACGAGCTAAGGAAGACGAGGTAAGGGGGCATCATCCCCTTGGAATTGGACGGAAAAGGAAAGGGGGCACCATCTCCTGGACTTGGACGGACAAGGGAATCATTTTCCCTCTCTACTTCTTCTTCTTTTATTTGCACTAACAACGTTTATAACCCTAGCTTTGTTACTGGTAGCTTCAATTAACAAGCTAACTTATATTTTTTGAATGATTGCATAAAAATATCACTTGATTGAAATAATGATGTAAAATTGCGTGAGAGAATGAATAATTTCGTGAAACTTCATCGTCAGAAAATTCAGATTTAGAGTTTTCACGGTAAACGCTGTAAAATCTTCATAAGGAGCCCGTTTTCGATGATGTACCCCAACTTTTTGATGCCAAGAATACCAGATATGTCCCACCGCAGAAGGATTTGAGTTTTGAGTTCATTCAAGGCCTCAAGAAGACGAAACAGAAAAAAGTCAGGAAGAGTTCAGGAATTTTTCAGCTGTGACTTAGTTTATTGTTTTGACCATATCTCTTACCTCGCTTATACGATTGATGTGATTTTTAAGTATGTTATAGAGGATATCCAAACTGAGAGTTTGGTATATAACTCGTCCATAGATTCATCACCAATTTCTCACAGCTTGTGACTTTATACAGGACAATGTAAAATGACACCTGACGAGCTTTGTGTAAAAACGCCTTTTTAGGTTTTTCGACCATCTTAACCGTAACAAAAACCCACCATCTACAGGAGGGTCACTTTTTTTCTTCTCTAAAACATTCATCGTAAATTAGCGATGGCTTTTTATAATTATAAAGGTTTTTACGAGATTACCTTAGGTTACTATTATGAATCCTGATATCTACTACTACAAAAATGATTAACCGTTCTCTTTGGATAATCGTTTTTTCCTTTTTCTCCTTGATGTTTTCCTTCAAAATCTAGATTCCTTGATTTTCTACAAAGTTCCAAATTTATTTACTGCTGGATCTTAATTACATCTTAAGATCCGGGAAGAATTTTAGTTATTTTATATAGATTTAGTATTTTATTTAAATAAAACCGCATCTTATAGTATTTTATTTGAGTTTTTCTGTTGTACGAGAAGTCTGTGAATATATGGAAGATCCAATGGCTTATTAAATGGAAATTATATTACTCATTATATACTTTTAAAGATGTTTTTTGTAGCCTTAATAGCATTTCCATCGAGTGCAACAATCGTTTTAAATATATCATCGAGGGCGATCTACTCCAACATGATATGGTTCAACGATCCTTTAAAGATCAGTGGCTACTGGAAGTGATTGTGATAAAGATGTTTTGCGTATTTTATTTCCTTTCAGGATATTTCAATTTCATTGGAGATCCTAAATAAAAATGGGAGAATTTCAATTCACAAGCCATTCTTCGAATACCATCAGTAACCTCTCCGAAATTCATGTTTTTGACGTTTAAGAGTATTATAAGTCCCTTGTTGTTCTTGTGATACAATTTTTTTGTATTTTTTCATAGATTTCACTTTTGATGTATGCAAATATTTTATATAAATAAAATTAAGAGGATTACCTCTTTCTTCCTTTAAAAAAACACAATTATGAATCCTCGTCATCAACTAATGGTTAATCATCATTAAAGTGAATAAAGTTGGAGAAAAAAAAAGAGAAGAAAATTAAGACAAAAAATATATTTATGAGCATAGAAAAATTGACTCAGACTCACAAATAAAAGATCGACATCAACCATCGACTAAAAGGATTTTTTGGGGACTGCCGATATTTCTTAGGGATAATAATTGATTAGTCCGTCTAGTATTGAGGGACAAGAGGGTGTCATAGTTATTATGAAATAACATATTTACCCTTTATTTATTTAAATTATATTATTATCCTGATAAATATTTTCTATATTTTTGGTTTATTTATTTATTTTATGTTTTTTTAATACTTTTTTATTAGGTTCGATTAAGTTTGTATGAGTTTCTAGTTGAATCCATTGTGTATCTATTGTGTTCTTTATACACGAACGACATACTAGGTTCGGCTATAACAAAAAAACAAAACCTAGCTGGACATATATGTTGTTTTTCGTATATGAACAATAGGATTTGGCTAAAATAGAAAAAATAAAACTTAACTGAATCATAGAAAATATAAATAAAACATAACCGGAAAAAAGTCGTCTAGGAAAAAGAAATAAAATCATGTTGAACCTCTGTGTTGTTTTTTCGTATATGAACAACTTATGCAATTTGGATAAAACAAGAAAAATAAAACCCAGCTGAATCATGGGAAAACACAAATAAAACCTAGCATAAAAAAATCGGCTAGGAAAAGAAACCAACCTAGCCGATTTTCTATAATGTTCTTTGTACGAACAACATAGTAGGTTCGGCTAGGAGAAAAAAATCTAGCCGAATCGAACACAATAAGCAAATATAAATAATAAAATAAATATAAAAAATTGATGTAAATAAATATTTGTGGATTTACACCACACTTACACCATCATCTTTTCATATCCTCTTTGTCTCTTCATTTCCCCCACTACTTTGTAACAACCACTACTAGTAGTAATGGGTGAATGCCCCTTAATTCCATTGTAAATGCTCATCTTCTACTTATAAATAGAGAACATTTTCTTTGTAATGTGACATCAAAATAAGAATTATCTTCTTATTTTCTCTCTGCTCTTATATTTCTTTATCTTTCACAACACGTTATCACGCACTTTGCTCTACCAACTAATCGGAATATGGATTTTTCTAATGGCAAGTTTACAACAAATAGTGAAGTTACATGTATTATGGATAGTGCCACGACACATATAGTTCTTCATTACAAACGATTTTTCTATCATTTAACTTAAGTTGCGGCTACTGTTAGTACAATATCAGGGACCTCTGATCTTATTGAGGGTTGTGGAAAAACTTTATTAATTTTACCTAATGGTACAAAAATCCATATTCGTAATGCCTTATTTTCACCAAGGTCTAAACAAAACTTGGTGAGTTTTAAAGACATTCGTCTTAATGGGTATCATATTGAGACAACAAATGAGGCTAACAAAGAGTATCTATGTACCACTATATTTCCTCGGGAAAGAAACAGATATTAGAAAAACTTCCCGCTTTGTCTTATGGGTTATATCATACTATCCTTATTGAATCATATCTTGTGAATCATTCGAAGACTTCTGATCCTTATGTTTTCAAACTTTGGCAAGACCGGTTAGGTCACCAAGGATCAACAATGATGTGTCGAGTTATAGAAAACTCACATGGACATCCTATAAAGAATATAAAAGTCTTATCTACTACAGATTATCCATGCAACGCTTGTTATCAAGGAAAATTAATCATTAGACCATCTTTGATGCAAGTTGGCATTGAATCACTTAATTTCTTGCAACGAATTCAAGCTAATATTTGTGGGCCAATTCACCCTTCGTGTGGACCATTTCGTTATTTTATGGTTCCAATTGATGCTTCCACACGATGGTCCCATGTTCTCTTACTTTCAACTCGTATTATTGCATTTGCAAAACTTCTTGCACAATAATCAATCATACCAGCACTAATGCATCAGAACTTATCAGAACTCTGTAGTTAAGCGTGCTTGGGTGAAAGTAGTACTAAAATGGGTGATCTCTTGGGAAGTCCTCATGTTGATTACCTTTTGAAAGGAAAAAAAAAGAAGACTTCTTGCACAAATTATTAGACTACCAGCTCAGTTTTCAGATTTTCCTATCAAAATTATTCGTCTTGATAATGCTGGTGAATTCACATCTAAAATATTTGATGAATATTGCATATTGATTGGTATTGATGTTGAACACCCCGTTGCTCATGTGCATACTAAAATGGTTTAGCAGAATCTTTTATTAAGCGTTTACAATTGATTGCTCGACCATTAATTTTAAGGTCTAAATTGTCATTTACAGCATGGGGTCATGCTATTTTATATGCTGCAGCACTGATCCGTATCAAACCAACCATCCATCAAAAGTACTCACTTGTACAACTTGTACATGGTCACCAAGCAAATATCTCCCATCTTAAAACTTTTGGTTGTGCAGTGTATGTTCTCATAGATCCACCTCAGAGAGAAAAAATGGGTCCTCAACGTAGACTTGGTATTTATGTTGGCTATAACTCTCCATCTATCATTCGATATTTAGAGCCTCAAACATGAGATGTATTTAAGGAAAGATTTGTTGAATACCAATTTGATGAGTCAAATTTCTCGTCGTTAGGGGGAGAAAAGCTATGAGGAATGTCGTGAAATTTCATGGAATACACCATCATTAGCCTATTTTGATCCTCGTACAAACCAATATGAACTTGAGGTTCAAAGGATCATACATTTGAAAAATATTGCAAATAAAATGCCTGATGCATTTACTAATATGGGTAAGATAACAAAATCACATATACCTGCTGCAAATACTCCATCGAGAGTAAGTATCCCAGATGGACATCATGATGACGCAAATCAGTCCACGATGCGCTTAAAGCGTGGAATACCTCTTAGCGCAAAAGATTCAGTTCCGCGGAAAAAGAGATTAGTAGTTGGCATTCCAGAAAAAACCACTATATCTAAAACATTGATTGATCAATCAAACGAGGCACATGTACCTCAAAACAATGAGATCTCTATAAACTATGTTGGTAAAAAATAATCTTGGGATATGAATACAATTATTCCTGACAGTAAATTTTCTTTTACTGTTGCTTAGGATGTCATAGAAAATATTGATGATCCTGAACCACAATTTGTAGATGAATGTTGACGTAGAAATGATTGGAAAATGTGGAGGGATTAAATCCAAGTAGAGTTCAATTCATTGGCAAAACATAAAGTTCTTGGTCTAGTTGTTGAAACTTCTGAAAACGTAAAAATCGTTGGATCCAAATGTGTATTTGTACGAAAACGCAACGAGAAAAATGAAATTAATACATATAAAGCTCGACTCATTGCATAAGGTTTTGAATAAAGACCTGGTATGATTACCAAAAACCTTATTTTCTAATGATGGATGTCATCGCGTTTTGGTTTCTTATTAGTTTGGCAGCTTCAGAAAAGCTTGATATGCGTTTTATGGATATCGTCACAACTTATCTTTATGGGTCACTTGATAGTAACATTTATAATAAATTCCCTGAAGGATTTCGTATACATGAAGCAAACAATTCCAAACAACAAAGTGTATACTCAATAAAGCTTCAAATAGCTTTATATGGACTAAAGAAATCTGGGAGAATGTGTTATAATCGCCTCAGTGAATACTTATTAAAAGAGGTTTTCATTAAGAAATCCAATTCTGTATTTGTTATTATTGCAATATACGTTGATGATTTAAATCTTGTTGGGACTCTAGAAGAGCTCACTGAAACCGATGTTTAGTTGCATAAGGTATTTGAGATGAAAGATCTTGGTAAAACCAAATATTATATTGGTTTACAAATTGAGCATGTATCAAATGGGATATTTTTCCATCAATCTACCTATACGGAAAAGGTATTAAAACGCTTTTATATGGACAAAGCACACGTGTTGAGTTCCCCAATGGTCGTGAGATCACTTGATATAAATAAAGACCCATTTCGCCTTAAAATAGATGGTGAAGAACTCATTGGTCCAGAAGTACCATATCTAAGTGCAATTGGTGCTCTTATGTATCTTACAAATTATACAAGGTCGGACATAGCCTTTTCATTCAATCTATTAACTAGATACAGTTCTGACCCGACTCAAAGACATTGGAATGGATTCAAGCACTTATTTCAATATCTTAGTGGTACTATTAATTTAGGTTTATTTTATCCTTATGGATCTGAATCGAGACTAATTGGATATGGAGATACAAGTTATCTTTTTGATCCACACAAAAGACCATCACAAACTGGGTATTTGTTCACTTATGGAGATACAACTATATCTTGGTGGTCAGTAAAGCAAACCATTGCAGCTACTTTTACAAATCATTCTAAGTTATTAGCAATTCATGAAGCAAGTCGTGAATGCGTTTGGTCAAGGTCAGTAATACATCACATACAAGAATCATGTGGAATTCGTTCAATTAAAGATTCACCAACAGTATTGTACGAAGACAACATCGTTTGCATTGCATAACTAAAGGAAGGTTTCATTAAAGGTGATCGAACAAAGCATATTTCTCCGAAGTTTTTTCTTCGCACATGATCTACAGAAGAATGGTGAAATTGATAATCAACAATTACGTTCAAGTAACAATCTAGAATACCTCTTCACCAAAGCATTATCAACTTCAACATTCAACAAATTGGTTCACAAGATTGGAATGTGTCGTCTTAAATATTTGTAAGCCAAGATTTTCTAAAGTATCCATCAGAGGGAGCATCTTTATAACAAGGTATATTATTGGACTTATCACGTTGGACTTTTTTTCCTTCGTCAAGGTTTTCTCTCACTGGGTTTTCCTTATCAAGGTTTTAATGAGGCACCATATGCGTGTCCAACACCGCTCTATATGTTTTCTACTCTTTTTCCTTCGCCTAGGTTTTTCCCTTCGGGTTTCTTAGTAAGGTTTTAATGAGGCAATATTAAGTAGTGTGGTGTCATCCAAGGGGGAGTGTTGTAAATAAATATTTGGTGGATTTATACCACACTTAAACCATCATCTTTTCATCTTCTTTTTACCTCTTCATTTCCCCCACTATTTTGTAACCGCCACCACTAGTAGTAATGGATGCATTCCAATTAATTCCATTGTAAATGCTCATCTTATTATCCATATAAATAGATAACATTTCCTTTGTAACGTGACATCAAAATAGGAATTCTTTTCTTCTTTTCTCTCTACTCTTATATTTTTTTATCTTTCACAACATAAATAATGATAAGATAAGAACGGTCTTGCGTAACATAAACATGTGGATAAGGAGTTACGTTTTTATGCGTAACATAAATATGTGGATAAAGATTTACCACGATTATTTCAAGTAACTCTATTTTGACTATATATAGTAGTCCCCAAAAAGTGGATTGGGTTTTACATAGAGCTATCCTCAACTTGGAAAGTAGGGGTGAGAAAAACTCCCAACTAGGTGGATTTTACCCAATTCAATCTGTATAATTTGGAGGGTGCATACTCGATCCTTCTCTCGGTGGATTGGACGTGGGTGAATTTTTAAAACTCGTTGTTTTCATGGGTTGGACGAGGGTGAACATCAAACATATGTTGGACACCCGACCCTAAGAATAATGTTGGTATTACACATATATATGTTGGTATTATAGGAAATTGGTAAGTAATATATATAGTTTCCCATTTATTAGAGGTTAGTATTTTCTCTTCAAAGAACTTTGTTCCCACTATATTGATAAGAATTGGGTGTTAGAGAAGAATATCTTAAATTTTTGTCCAGTTTTGAATCATATTTGGTAAACCAATTGAGGCTTGTCTTATACAACGGGGATTGAGAAAGTATTCACTGCAACTGTTAACATATCGGCTAATGAAGAAGTTGCATCATATTTGTCCAAGGGGATAGTTGGTTGGAGGAATGCAATTATTGGAGGGAAGCATACACATCTTAGATGTGCAACACATGCCCTTGTCGTAATGGTTAAAGATGATATGGATTTGTATAGCGAATCTATTAGTAAAACCCGGGCGGGTAAATTGAAATTTTTTAAAACATGTGCTGAAAATTTACCTATTTTAGTCTGTTTTTTTAAATCCATATGCATCCAGTTTGCTCACCCACAGGTGTCAAATCCGACGGATAATGGACTGGACATGGATGAAAATCTCAAATCCATCATTTAAATAGACTTGATGCAGGTGATATCAAATTTGCATCCACCCATTCGTTATTCATCTCTATTAGAAAGGGAGTTACCAATCATTTTTAAAGAGTCCACCGAAATAGGAAATAGGGTCATGATACTTTTTATGG
>JAJJMC010009453.1:691743-711356 GCA_023531435.1 Papaver californicum | reverse complement strand
TCATGATACTTTTTATGGCATATTGTGGGCTTGGTGGGCAGGGAATAGATCTCCCTGAACTAAGCCAAGACTGGGGAGGAGGAAAGTGGACTTGTGGATTGGAAAAATTCTGCTCACTGTTATACAGGCACAATTTTTAACGAGAAACTAAAAGAGATCAATAAGCACTTGGTGAGGGTAGCTCTCAGTTGGGATTTGGAACTTTGAAGCTTCTGACTTGTAATATACTAACATATAATGAATTACCAGGCCAATTAAAATTGATCAAACAGTATTTGGCAAAGAGATTTGGGGACGGAGGCGTCCAGCATTAGCTATGTGGTGAATATCACGAGTTTGACTTACAGGGAATTTGGGATAGAATCGGCATGGTCGATGTCCTTATCCACAAATGATACTTTTTAGCCGCATCAGCATTTGTGTAACGTGTACCTCGATGCGATATCAATGTACAACTTGGCTTGTGTGACTCATGACTGAATCTTAGGGTAACGACATTTGGCCAATGGCAACCCAGTTGTGGTAGCCGACTGCCTCTACTTGCCGGAAGCTAAAATAATGCTAATAACTGTGAGCTAAAATAATGCTAATAACTGTGAAAGGAACCAAACATTGAGATATTGTTGAGTCATGGCTAACTCATCTACCACTCATTTTAGGACAAAAAAGAAATTTGTTATATGGTTACAAAATTAGTTGAGGAGGAGATTATACTGAAAATGACATACATGGTAAGTACGATTTTTGGCAGAATGTGGATGTTATGGTCGTTGATAAAATGCGCTGGCTCAAGGTTGGACCTGGATGTGTAAAACGGGCCGCCCCAGCCCAGCACATCCCATTAAAAGGTAAACTCATCGTGCTACGAGTCGTGCTATGGTGTATCAGAAATTAAGACATACCGTGTTGTGCCGTGTTTAAGGGCATCATGTGTCGTGATATGGTGTGCGTAGCATATTTATTTTATATTTTTCAAAAGTTGATATTTTTCAGTTATTAGATATTATACGTGTTGTTATATAAATAACACAACATAATGAAGATAAAATATCAAAAATTAGTTAAAATAAACATTTTTTTATAAAATAAACATAAAATATGTCTATCATACCGTATTCTGTAGTGTTTTATACATGTTATGACGTACTTGCTTAGCGTGTTGTGTTGTATCGTGCCACGTGCTAATCTGTACCACGTGTTGTGATGTGCTACTGGACCGATTAGTCTAGCCCAACATAACACATAAAGCTGTCGTGTTATGTCGTGCTGACCTGGGCTGGACTGATACGACCCAATTTACACCGCTAATTGGACCCACAATAGATAGAAGTAATGAATTTGTTTGTTCAGGGACGATCTCTTTCTCTTTCTTTGGTTCTAGATATCAGTGGGGTTATTGCCACGAAGTACGAGAGCTCTCTCGAGATATATGTCTCGTTTATATATATGAGTTGTTCTTTCTATACACTTCTGTCCTTGACTCGTCGGGATGTTTTCTTTGTGGTTTTTAAACTTTAAATTCATCTGTAATCTCATAACTCTATTAGTTGCCTTTTCCTTTTTAGTTTTTTCTTGGCTTCTCTTAAATGTAGCATATGCATTTATTAACTATAGCTTATAGCCTATATAAAATAAGTGATTAAACTAGCCAAACAAACTTTTATAATTATTCTACATAACCCATAAAATCTATACACAATTATTATATATATCCCAAACAATTCCATAAACTATCAAATTCCCTGATAAAAAAAGAATATTATAGTTAATTACCTAAATCTTAATAAATAATTCTTTATGGATTATGTTTATGGAGTATTGAAAGAATGATTCTAAAAAAAGTATAAAGACCTTAGTTAATTCCATTTGGATTGGTGGTGTTGTGGAGGTTTTTAATGGACTAATTAGAATTAATTAAAATTATAATTTAATCTGAATGAAAGAAAAAGTTTGGGTTTAGTTTGATGGGGAAAAGTATGAATTAGGGTTTATAATTGGTAAATTTGTATAATATTATAAGAAGAATTACAATTATTGGATTTAGTTTCATTTTAGAAAAAAAATAAAAATTAAGGTTTATAATTGGTAAATTTGCAAGAACATTAAGAGAAGAATTACAATTAGTTTGAATTATAATTTGTTTTGATTTAAATAAGAATTAGGGTTTATTTTAATTTTTGAGAAGAAGTAAGATTTAAGTTGATTTTGGGGAAAAAGTAAGACTTGTTTGGTTTTTCACTTTGACTTAAACTTTTTGGGTTATAACTAATAAATCCATGGACTACATTTAAGAGATTTCTTTTTGGTTGCCATTCAAGTAGGGTCAATATTTCAAGATTTGTGACTGGATTTTTGTCTTTATCAGCAACCATAACTGAATCAAAAATACAAACAACCTTCTACAGGAAAACACAGCTAAAAGAGGGCTAAGGCTAAGTCCTATGCAGCTGGGTAAATTGGTTAGTTTCCCTTGTCAGGGTGGTAGGTGTAGATGGTGAGTATTTGACAAGGGGTAGAATTATAAAAACTGCCCTCTGCTAAGCAACACATATATATGTGCATATTTATGTGCATATGCTTAATACAGAATATTGTGTCTTTACTTATATTCCGAAAGCAAATTAAGAGTACAGGTTCCTTCTAAACATTCTAAAATTGGCCTCGTAGCCTACTTAATACTCATAATATTCATGCCCTATCGAACTGGTCTCAAGTCGCATAAATTTCACGGCTGAATTCCTTGAACTTGCCTCGAATGTGCATTGGTGTTCTAGCAACATCCATTAAACTCGGGAATAGCTAATGCTTAAACCCTGAAACACATTACACCTTAACGCTTCATTCGTAACGAATGCTCCTCAAATTGCTCTTTCGAGCTCAAATATGCTACTTCAGCACTTTGCTTAAATATAAACCACAAATATATGCTCCACTCCTCTCGGATGCGCCACAGTTAAGAAGCAATACCATAAAAGATGCATTGAACCTTTGAACTAGGCTAACCCTAGCCTTTTCTCATAGTAGCCAAGTTAGCAGCATCTATTTGGCTCAACACCTCATTGGTACCATTTAGCCTGATTAGCGCTAAAAAGCGCTAACTTTCCTGGCGCTGAACCCTAGCACCTAAGAAGTGCTAACTAACCTAAAGTGGTCTTATCTAGCACATATCGTCCCAATGATGCCTTAGCTAGCATATCACTACCTTGGAACTTCGATTTTAGTACTAAAAGTGTTAATCCTAACCTTAGCGCCAAAGGCGCCAACTCCTCTCAGCCATGCTTAGCGTATCACAAAGGCTAGTACATCTCTAACCAAAGCCAATGCGTCTTATAGTAGCTAGCATGTATCTAGATAAAGCCTGATGCGTCCGTAATGGCCAATACGCTCCTTGGCTCCAATACGCCCCTAGCAATGATCTAACGCGTCCAAGGCCGAGGCGCCAACGCTCCAACGCGTCCCATCTCGAGCATGTCTCTCCTATTCTCCAGCGCATCTTGGCTCTCATGCGTCCAAGCCTCAGCGCCATGGCCTTCTATGCGTCCCTTCTCTGATGCATCCCTATTTGGCTCAAATGCTTCTTATATTGGCCAGCATGTCTCTAGTTAAATCCTGACGTGCTTGTAATGGCCAATACGCCCCTTGGCTCCAATGTGCCCCTATCAATGCTCTAACGCGTCCAAGGCCAAGGCGCCAATGCTCCAGCGCGTCCCATCTCGATCACGTCCTAGCCAAATCTCGAGCATGTCCCTAGCAAATGCTCCAATGTGTCCCATCTCGAGCACGTCTCTCCCATTCTCCAGTGCGTTTTGGCTCTTATGCTCCAATCCTCAGCGCCATGGCCTTATATGCGTCCCTAGTTGGACCTTATACGTGGCTAGCCTCTCTAGCACGTCCAAGGCCTATGTGTCTCTAAATCCAATACGCCCCTAGCTTCTCTAACGCGTCCCTAGCTTGGCCCTTCTAGCCTCCGCGTCTCATCTCCTTAAGGTCTTTAGCCTAGCACACCAATGGCTAATGCGCCCTTGGCTTAGCATGACCATACTTAGCGATTTAGCCACAAATGCATTAACACTAATACCTTAGTGTTAACTTCAAACCTTCTTGATACTAGCTTCTTATCCCTAGTATAATTGATATTTGCTAGAGGGTGTGCATATTGTTCTTACTCCTGAGGTATCAACACATTAGGCTTTTATTAAAAGAGTTAGCACATTATTATTTGCGTTAAGTATATAGAGTTAGCTTTGATAGCTACTTTAATCATAAATATTCCTTTCTTCTCAATATGGTCCAACATCAAGTCTTATATGAATTCTAATAGGTCTCCTTGCTTAAGGAGCCCTCTACAACGTTTGGCCTCAAACGCCTCTCAGACTTACAATAAGTCACTTCTGAGATAATACTTATCCATTAAATACGCCATGTTCCTTTTAAGCAAGTACATGGCAACTGAATTTCCCAGACTCGACACTAATCAGTCTGACTACTAATCCAGTGAGTCATACAACTTGTCTCACTGACTTAGCAAGTTATTTTAGTTGACTTGACTTAATCAAAACCATAGTGGCTTATGACTCCATTATTTTCACGATATATCAAATACAACATATGGGGATTCTCATTGGGGTATTGGTCTGGTGGTCTACGACATCGTGGGAGGTAACACCACCTCCACAAACAAGAAGGTAATAAGTAATGGGTGGTTACAAAGCAGTTGAGAGGATGAGGAGTAATGGTCAGGCAGGTCTTCCCTACTTTTCGGGCACCACCCTACTACAATCTCCACAATCATCACTTTTCTACCTTTTTCTAACTTCCCCGACTTACAAGAAATCAGTGTGTCCTTCTTCAAAATATAAATAGATGATTCTCATATATTCAAAAAAATAACAAGACAACAACACAATCAGTATGGAGAAACAAAACATACAGAATTAGTGATTCTTCTCTGAGAATCCTTTCTACTTCACACATTACTTATATTTGTCAACCTTCTTTGCTTCCCTCCCCTAAGACCTACCCTAATCCTTTCCATCCTTGTAATCGAATCAGGACATGAACAACCATTTCTTGGTTTAGGCTCGTCCTGTTCGAGCTTGATCTCTCGAACCTACTTAAAAGTACCATTTCGCAATACATTTGTCTTTACCCAAAAACAGTAGGGAAAATTAGTTGCACTATTATGGGAAAGTTAGCAAGCGACCTAGATTCAATCGAGTGACAGAGTCTTGATCGATGTTGATAAACTTTCATCCGTCTATAAATACCTCATTCTTCTTCATAATTTTTTCACAATATGTTTCACAAATTATTCTCTAAACTTTTTTTCTAAAATTTTAACCCTAAAAATTTTTCTGCCACGGTGAATTTGTTAAGGAAAAAAAGAAACACAAAAGGGCAAATATCAAGCACTCCAAAGAGTGGAATGGACTGGAATCAGAAGAAAGAAGTGGATTTTCAAAATGTCAGACATCAAGCGGGCGTTGGTGTACTCAAGGACCATATATATGGCCATCAAGAGAGAAATCAGTTTACCAAGCTAAGAGGTGGGTGGAGTGAGTTGCGTATGATGTATGGTGGCTCCCTCATATAGTTAAAGAGAGAGTCCAAAGATATCCTCGGTGGCGTTTCTATTATTTAAGCCAGTAACCATAGGTCACAAATTGTTCAAATAATATTAGAACGTTGGTGGAAGATTACAAATACGTTCTATTTCAAGGATTTCGAATGCAATAAGATTATTTTTTCTTGAATTCAATCTTTGGATTTTTTATATGCAAACTCTAGATTATACAAACTTTAGTTTTCACGGAAATTCATATTATGCCAAAAATATATAAATTTCCTGAAATAAAATGTTGTTTATAGGAGTTACACCATTACATATGTACATTTTAACGGGTATACTATGTGAGAGAAATATGGCTCCATTTCACCAAGGAAAGTGAACAACACAATCAATATCGAAACGGCTCATTGAATTGTACTATGCTAATGAGGAAGGAAATGATATGCACAGAGTTGTGCATACCGATGGAATAAGAGTGTCTGGGTTGAATAATTTATTAAAACGCTATGGTCAGAGAGTGATTGATAATCCAAGTTATAAGGACGCCGACCACTATGATGAGCTTGAAAAAGCGTTTTTGTTATAGTGTTAGGATAATGTTTTTTTCCAAATGCTAGCTCAGTGATAAGTCTTGGTTTTCTCGAAGCGCTTGAAGATTTAAAGTTAAATCCAACGTATATGATTGGGGTCTGCACTATTAGTGGGGTTGTACATAGACCTTAGTGAATGCTTGGGCTCCAAATCAAGTTTGAATTGTTTTTTGGGAATCTTGGAGGTCAAAAACTGTAACACCCGTAATTTTCGAATGACGCTTACTCAAAGACGCGTCATGACATGGAATGAAGCTTCATCCTAAGATTATAAAGATTACTTAGGAGTGCATCAGGGTGTGGATGCATTGGCCTTGAATTATAGTGCTAAGGCACTATTATGCGTGATGCATGATTGAGAATGAATCACTAACCCTAAGTTACGTACCCGAGAACGCATCATAGTGATAATGCACTATTATACCGTGATGCATGATTGAGAATGCATCACTGACCCAATGTTGCATACCCGAGAGCACATTATAGTGCTAATGCACTATTATACCATGATGCAAGATTGAGAATGCATCACTGACCCAATGTTGCATACCCGAGAATGCATTATAGTGCTAAGACACTATTATGCCAGGATGCATGATTGAGAATGCATCACTAACCCTAAGTTGCGTACCTGAGAGCGGATTATACTGTTAAGACACTATTATGCCATGATGTATGATTGAGAATGCATCACTGACCCAAAGTTGCATACCTGAGAATGCATTATAGTGCTAATACACTATTATGCCATGATGCATGATTGGGAAGGCATCACTAACCCTATGTTGTGTACCCGAGAGTGCATCATAGTGCTAAGGAACTCTTATGCCATGATGCATACTCGAGAATGCATCACTAGAAAGTGCAGTAGATGAATGGAATTTATCCTCCTGATATCCACTTGTAGAAATGCTAATAAGACATATATAGGGAGGAGTCGTTGGTTGGAAAACGATGAAGCGCACCCGAGATGCTTACTAATCAAGCATCCAAATTGCTATGAAGTGTACCCGAGAAAGCTTCACTAATCCGCGATGTGTACCCCGAGTACGCACTACTAAATGTGCAGTTGATGGATGTCCCTCACCCTTCTATTCCAAATATATGGAAATGCAATTAAGACATATATAAGGAGGGAGCTTTGGTTGAATGTGCATGAGCGGTGCGATGTGCCCTATACGTTTGTGCATACTTGATACTTAAGAATCAATATGCTTGTAGCTTACCCGAGCAAGCTTGAATATGCGAAAACATCATTCATTCGTGTTGCATACTCGAGAATGCATTATGCACGCTAAGTAGCGATACTTATGCACAAGCATGTGTATACTTTGCTAAAGTCCCTTTGGCCTATGCGGACTAGGATTATCTTGGCCTTTGACCTTGCAACGAAGTTGGAATCGATGTTGGTTTTTCCTTAATAGGCTTAAGTTGTTTGTCTCTATCCTGATGAACTACGGTCATGATTGATCCCTTCAAGGTACGGGATGGGTACGTAGGCAGCCGCAATGCAATTTATTAAGGTGCGGCACCTTGTTGCTCATATCATCTAATTTAGAGGTGATTGCGACATTATGGTAACTCGTATCATCTGGCTCGGCAATGCCAAGTCAAGAGATGATCGTTGCCACACTTGATAAGTTAGTTACATTCCATTTGATGGATGTTCATACTTCATATCAACCGTTACAGCATGGAATGGCATGTGCCTGGATGTTGCACCCTTAGCAAGAACAAGATCAGTGCAGGCTCCAGCCATGGTCAAAGTAAGGTTGATAAAACGAAAAATAGGCTTAAAATGGCCTAGGTGCTAGCCCAAGGCATGACTTAGGCCTGGACAATGCTCGTAAGAAAGTGATGCATACCAAAGGCATCATCATTGGCTTTTATGGCCTTGCACCCTTTACATAACAAGGGGTGAGTTGGAGCAGTGTGGGAACTACGTTTCAAGTATAATGCTTGCAAAGAATGCTTGGGAAGGAAAATCTACCTGTATTTTCCATCAAGAAGTTAGGGTTTCAGGTCCGGTTACAGTCTTTCAAGGCGCACATCGGGGAGTTCTGGCCTGCCCAGTGCATATCGTCGGAGGAGGAATTTTTTGGTCTGTGATAAATGGTATCAGAGCAAGTTCTGAGAAAACACTAGGGATTGTGCGTTGTGGACTCTTCAAGTGAGTGTTTATAATATGACTACAGAACTTTTCCTTCAAAGGGAAAAGGAAAAGAGATGGAAGAGTAGGCCAATTGTTGCGCAAAAGAAGAGTTCGTGACTGCTATGCCAGTTACTTTGTAAATTTTGTGTTGAACAATTAGGCCAAGCGCATGTGCTAAGAAAAATTGTAAATACTATGATAGTTATTTCGCTGATATTTGGACGCGCTCGAGTATACTATGAGTTTGCCACGCCTTATTAGGCTCTTTTACCATACTATTGGTAACCCGGAAGACCGTCATTGTAACGATGGTAGAAAACGAGACTGATCATCCCCACACGTCGCTGGAACGGTGTGTGTTGTCATTCCTGCTAGCTCCCACTTACGAATGGCAACTCGGAAGACCGTTAGTTGTAACGGTAGGTTTGCATCCGACTGCTCTGGCATTTGAGTTTGGTCCTCACAGTACTAATTAAAATATTGCTTGTCATATTTGATGATCCTTTCAACCCTTGTGAACTTTGGGGACTCTTAAGTGTATGGTATGGGACATCCACTTAAGATCTCGTTTTGAGTAAATCCTTTTGCATTTTTGAGCATGTGGTATGGGACACATGTTTAAGGATCCAAATTGATTTTTTTTCTAGAGTTGTAAAACTTTTCCTGATCCTCGAGCGTACTGTATGGGACGTATGTTTGGAAGGTCTTAATCGGCGTTTACGAGAACTAAGGACTCTATTAGAGTTCCTGGATATGCGGAATAGAACACATATTCAGAAGGTTCTAACTTGTGTTCATTAAAGAACATTGGACCCTTGCAGGATTTTTGTGCATCACGGTATGGGGCAAATGCGCAGGAAATACAAATCGATGAAGCTTGTCCACAATAGTTTTTGAGTTGAATTTCGGGGATGAAATTCTTTGTAGGTGGTAATAATGTAACACCCGCAATTTTTGCATGACGCTTACTGAGGTACGCGTCATGACATGGGATGAAGCTTCATCCTAAGCTTATAAAGCTTACTTAGGAATGTATCAGGGTGTGGATGCAATAACCTTGAATTATAATGCTAAGGCACTATTATGCATGATGCATGATTGAGAATGAATCACTAACCCTAAGTTACATACCCGAGAGTGCATCATAGCGCTAATGCACTATTATTCCGTGATACATGATTGAGAACTCATCACTAACCCAATGTTGCATACCCGAGAACGCATTATAGTGCTAATGCACTATTATGCCATGATGCATGATTGAGAATGTATCACTGACCCATTGCATACCCGAGAATGCATTATAGTGCTAAGACACTATTATTTTGTGATGTATGATTGACAATGCATCACTAACGCTAAGTTACGTACCCGATAGCGCATCATAGTGCTAAGATACTATTATACCGTGGTGCATAATTGACAATGCATCACTGACCCAATGTTGCATACCCGAGAATGCATTATAATACTAATGAACTATTATTCTGTGATGCATGATTGAGAAGGCATCACTAACCCTATGATGTGTACCCGAGAACGCATCATAGTGCTAAGGCACTATTATGCCGTGTTGCATACCCGAGAATGCATCACTAGAAAGTGAGGTAGATGAATATCATCTATCTACTTATATCCACTTGTAGACATGCTAATAAGACAAATATACTTTATTCTTTGTGTTAATTTCTCTTTTCAGCAACGCAGAAAACAGTCTCAGCAACACTTATTTCCGTATCTTTTTTCTATGTTACTTTTGTTTTTCTCTTCTTTTAAGCACTTTGAGATATGAACATGTATTTTGAGAGAGTGTTTGACATGAGTAGCTAGACCCCATTGTTGAGGCGACGGAGGAAGCCATTTTTCCAATAATAAAGTGGTATATTTTTATTTTATTAATTTTTGCAATTCTTTTATGATTATTTGCTTTGAATTAAATTTGAAAAAAAAAATGATTTTTATCAAATAGTTGTTTTTTCTTTTGATGGGTCATGCTTAGTTTAGAGTTATTGATGTCTCATACTTTTGATTTACAACTATTATTTTGAAAATCTATCTTTCGTAATATTTAGAATCAATTGAAAGTGTGAGTTGCAAAATAATTGTTAATGCTAAATCACTTGAAAAATTGGCTAATGTTGGAATCATTAGTCTCAGTTCTTTCCATAATTTAAAATTAATTCTACTTTAATCTTCTTTAATTTTAGTATATAAATTAGGTTTAAAAATCAAACATCCTGCATCAACCGATCCATCTGACCTAGAAAGCCCAATTTTACCAAGACTTCCACCAAATGAACCAAGAAATGTAGCATAACCAGAGTCTCCAGAAAGGGCAGATATCCACTTAAGATCCATAAATAGGGCAGTAACAGAAAAACCTAGCAGACTCAAAAAATAAAGCCTAGGAAAGGATGATTCTTTACAAGTCTGAGTATCGAATCTTTTACCACTATCTCTACAACACTTCAATTTTTTGCGGCGCCGACGCGGAATTCTCTTTAGTTTTAGAGTTTTAGATTTATTTTTAGTTTTTTATTTATATTTTTGTTTTTAGTATTATTTTTACTTTGTTCTATTTTACGTTTCTTTGGGTATTTATCTTTTTGCTACAGGTCTTGGATTTTGGAGTAAAAAGAAATTGAGCCAAAGACTTTGGTGATTAAAGACTTGGAGTTAAAGTTAAAGCTAAAAGAACGGAAAAGAATACAAAGAATTTTATTTTTAATTAGATTTTATTTGTTTCTTCTTTTTTAGAAAATTGTATTAGTAAATCTTTGATTATTCCTGTATTTTTTTCTTTTATTTTTGGACACTTTTGGACTTTAGTTTGGGACTTTGGACATTATTATTAATTTTAAACCCTATGGAAGGGTAATTTAAATATAAGCAACAGGGAAGAACGACAATTACTCTATTGTCTCGGTCCCTCGGGTTCGTACACTGACACAGAACTCGGTGGCCCGAATCGACTACAACCAATTCATCCCCCGTCTGGTACTGGAGGTAAGACTCGATCAACCCACGAATCCCCTGCAAGTAGGTTTATTGTATTCCTTCGTATGCATATATGTTGAGGAACTGAATTCGGATTTATTTTTCTAGTAAAGGGAAAGAACTGGCCATACAAGATAAGGACTTAGATTTAATCACAGTTTCCTTCTTGCCCGCTTTAGGAACACGTTACCAAACGCGAACCTAAGCTTAAAATTTTGACTAGAAAGAGACTGATAGGGTAACGAGCTTATAGGGAAGTCATTCAAAAGGATTGTATTGGTTACTCTGTTAGCCTAACTCAAAGTTTAGGAAGATTATTTTAAGTTGATTAGAGCCTCCTTGTAACCCAAGGAAACATTGCCAAAGAGACAGGGTTATCAAAGCTCCTTAGAGATTATCCTGTTTCTGTTCGACTTAATCTAATTCGGATCGTTCTAAGAGGTTTGATGAAACTTTAACTAGTTTCCTTTTGAAAGAATAGAAGTTGGTCTAGAAACAATCTTAGTGGAGCCATCATGTTTTTGTTTGCTAGATTCAATTGGTTTGATTTGGTTGAGTCAGCCTTGCTTGTGATTGTTTAGAATTACCTTACAATTAGGATTTATTTTATTTTTATTTTTTTAGTGTATGCCAAGACCGCTTGAAATCATCAGTGAGCGAGCCTGGAAAAGAGACACTCTAGGTCGTTTGATTAGTCACAAACCTAGTAGTTTTGTCCCTAGAAACGAGGACCTCGAAGACTCTTCTTTTGAGGGCCCTGTTTTTAGAAATTTGAATTTTGAGAACTTGACATTGTGTAAAGAAGTTACTCCTAGTCCTTTGATAGTGCCAGCAATGGTAACTTTAAAATCTTTGTTGAACCTGACTAGGACTTCTCGTCCATCATGTATCAAGTTAGTTGAAACTAAGCAAACTATAAGTTAAAACCTGGGACCATACAGATGCTCCCAATCTTCTTAGGGAAAGAAAATGAAAACCCCTATTTCCATGTTAGGGATTTTGAGGAAATATGTAGTACCATCAGGATTAGGACTTAGATGATGAAGCATTGAAACTTAGGTTGTTTCCTTTTTCACTAAAAGACAAAGCCAAATCTTGGATATATATAGTTTTACTTCTGAGTCAATTAAAACCTATGAACAACTTACATCTTCCTTTTTCCAGAAGTTTTTCCCTAGGCACAAAACATCATCTATTAGGCAGCATATTTGCACATTTGCTCAACAAGAGGGAGAATCTTTATACAGGTATTTGGAAAGGTTCAATGACTTATTATCACAATGTCATCATCATGGTTTAGAAAAAATAAGGCTAGTTCAGATCCTCTACGAGGGTTTAGATTATTCTACAACAACTATGGTTGAGTCTTTATACACAGGCGGGTTTGAAAATAAAACTGTCAATGGTGCGATGACATTTTTGAATGAAATCGCCGAAAAAACCCAACAATTGGAAAACAGTAGGGATCCCCAGAAAATAATTCTTCTGAGTAAAGGAAATTTCAATAGGGTAGAAGGATCTTTTGAATCAGATGCCAAAATAACATCTATATCAAAAAGGTTAGTAGATTTAGAACTGAGTCAATCTAGTTGTGGAAGTGATACCAAATCATTTTGGGAAGGATAGACTGTTGAAGAGCAAGCCCATGCTCTTTATAATAACACTAGATTTGATAATCATCAGAAGTTTGACCCTTATTCAGAAACTTATAACCCTGGTTGGAGAAACCATCCTAACCTTTCTTGGTCTAAGGGCCAGAGTCAAGGTCAGTCTAGTAATTCTAAGGTTCCCCCAGGTTTAGGATACACTAAGAATCCTTCAGGACCGGCAGATTTTCAGAATCCGATAAATAAGACGATCATGAGTCTTTGAGAAAATCAAAAGATTATTCAGAGTCTCTCGCCTTATTAACTCAGAACAGTATAAATTTTCAGCAGTCAGTCAACCAAAGTTACAAGAAAATCAAAAGATTATTCAGGCTAATAGTCATGTTATTTCCAATTTAGAAACCCATGTTGGTCAAATCGTTGAGTCTTTGAGAGAAAGAAAAAAAACGCAAGTTTCATAGTCAACCACACCCCAATGCTAGAGGAGTTCATGAAGTATCTTATGGTGAGAAATCATCAAAGCATGTGAATGCAATTAGAACCCTTAGAAATGGTAAAATGGTAGATAACAAGGTAACCATGCCTGATAGTGAACATATTGTAGTTCACCCTTCTGAACCAGTAGCTGAAGAGACTGGCGAAGTCTCTAAAGAGCCCGATGCAGTTCCTCATAAACCAGATTTTATGCTCAGAGCCCCGTTCCCACAACTGTTAGCACCAATAAAGAAGGAATCCAACTTTAACGACATATTGGAGGTTTTTAAGCAAGTCACGATTAACCTTCCATTATTAGATACAATTAGGTAGATTCCTACTTATGCCAAGTTCCTTAAGGATATATGTACGCGAAAGCGAAAGCTCAGTGTACAAAAGAAAGCCTTTTAGCTAGTCATTGAGTTCAATTATCCAGAACAATACAACTCCTAAGTACAAAGACCAAGGGTACCCAACCATTTTTTGCACAATAGGTAACTACTGTGTTGAGAAAGCGGTACTTGACTTAGGAGCCAGTGTGAACTTACTTTCGTACCATGTGTACCTCCAGCTAGAACTTGGTAATTTAAAACCTACTCAGATAAAACTGCAATTAGCTGACAGGTCTGTGAAAATTCCTCGTGGTGTCATACAGGATGTTCTTATTGAGGTCGATAAGTTTATTTATCCAGTGGATTTTATTGTCCTTGATACCCAACATGTCCCTGACCCAGAAAATCAGATACATGTGATATTAGGTCGCCCGTTTTTAGTTACATCTAATGTGATCATTAACTGTCGAAATGGTATTATGAACTTATCTTTTGGTAATATGACTATTGAGATGAATATTTTCAATATTAGTAAACATCCACCTGAGCTAGATTACACGTGCATTGAAGAGGTGAACATGATAGGAACATTAGTTCAGGAGTCATTACCAAACACTTTGTTAGAAAATCCATTTGAGAAATTCCTAGCCCACTTTTGGTTTGATTTTGATGATGCCTAGCCCATGGATGGAAACCTAAGTTCGAACCAGTACCAGTTTCTAAGTGTACCCTAATTTCTTCTCTAGAAGAGCCTCCTAAGTTGGACCTTAAACAACTACTACTGGATACTCTAAAGTATATGTGTTTAGGCCCATCTGAGACTTTGCCTGTGATTGTAGCATCCGACTTGGATAGTAACCTGGAAAGTAGGCTAGTGACTGTGCTTAAAGACAATAAGGAAGTTTTAGGATGGGCCATAGCAGACATTAAGGGTATAATTCCTATTGTTTGTATGCATCAGATTCATTTAGAAGATGATACCAAATCGTCTAGGGAGATGCAATGTCGACTTAACCCTAACATGAAAGAAGTATTTCGAACTGAGGTGCTTAAGTTGTTAGATGCATGTATTATGTACCTTATTTCAGACAGTAAATGGGCCATCCCCGTTCAGGTTGTTCCCAAGAAATCAGGTATCACTATAGTCCAGAATGATAACGATGAGTTAATCCCAACCCGAGTGACCATGGGGTGGTATGTTTGTATTGACTATAGAAAATTGAACAAGGTCACAAGGAAGGACCACTTTCCCCTTCCTTTCATCGACCAAATGCTTGAGAGATTAGATGGACATAGCCATTATTGCTTGCTAGATGGTTTTGATGGTTATAATCAGATTGTTATTGCCTCAGAAGACCAAGAAAAAACCACTTTTACCTGTCCCTTTGGTACCTTTACGTATAGACGCATGCCTTTCGGGTTGTATAATGCACCCGCTACTTTTCAGCGTTGTATGATGAGCATATTTTATGACATGGTAGAACGGTTTTTAGAGGTCTTTATGGATAATTTTTCAGTATTTGGGTCATATTTTGATGAGTGCTTGCATCATTTTACATTAGTGTTGACTAGGTGTAAGGAAAAGAATTTAGTGCATAATTGGGAAAAATGTCATTTCATGGTTCGGTCAGGAATTTTTTTAGGGAATATCGTATCTTCTAAGGGTATAGAGGTAGACAAAGCCAAATTTGACCTTATTAAGACTTTACAGGTTCCCAAAACTGTACGATATGTTAGGTCATTCTTAGGGAATGCAGGTTTTTATCGTCGATTCATTAAGGATTTTAGCTTGATTTCTAGACCTATTTGTGATCTGCTTGCAAAAGATGTTAAGTTTGTCTTTGATGATACTTGTTTAGAGGATTTTGAGAAGCTTAAAACCTTACTCATTACCGCCCCCATAGTCCAGGTACCTAACTGGAACCTACCCTTTGAGATAATGTGTGATGCTTCAGATTATGCTATTGGTGTTGTGTTAGGTCAGCGAGAAAACAAATTACTTCATGTGATTTACTATGCTAGCAAAACTCTGAATGATGCACAACTGAACTACACCACCACATAGAAGGAACTGTTAACCATTGATTTTTCCTTAGACAAGTTTAGATCTTATCTCTTAGGTTCTAAGGTTATAGTCTTTACTGATCACGCTGCTTTGAAGTACCTTCTGTCTAAGAAGGATACTAAACCTATATTGATTAGATGGATCCTTTTGTTACAAGAATTCTCGCTAGAAATTAGAGACAAAAAGGGTGCAGAAAATATAGTAGCGGACCACTTGTCTAGACTTGTTGTGGATTCCCTTGATGATTCTCCTCCTGTGAGAGATAGTTTTCTTGATGAACAACTATTCTTTGTTTCCCAATTATCTTGGTTTGCGAATATAGTGAATTATCTTGTTACTGGTCGAATGCCTCAACATTGAGGTAAACAAGATCGCTCTAGGTTTTTAGTCGAGGTAAAGCATTTCTTTTGGGACGATCCTTATTTGTTTAAGTATTGTCTAGGCCATATTATTAGGAGATGTATACCTGAGAGTGACCAGTCCAATATTATTTCCTTTTGCCATGATCATGCTTGTGGAGGTCACTTTAGTGCTAAGAAGACTGCTGCTAAGATATTACAGTGTGGATTCTACTGATCGTCATTGTTTAAAGACTCCCACAGTTACTGTGCTGCTTGTGATCATTTTCAAAAGTTAGGAACCATTTCCCGTAGAAATATGATGCCTTTGAACGTTATTTTAGTTACTGAGGTCTTTGATGTGTGGGGCATTGATTTTATGGGTCATTTTCCTAATTCTTTTGGTTATTTTTACATCCTTGTCGTTGTAGACTATGTATCTAAGTGGGTAGATGCGGTTTCATGTAAAATAAACGACCACAAGGTTGTGGTCCAGTTTTTGAATGATAACATATTTGCAAGTTTTGGTACAACGCGAACTATAATTTGTGATGGAGAGTCACACTTTTGTAATCGACCGTTTAAGCTTTTGATGAAGAAATATGGTATTATCCACAAAGTATCTACCCCATATCACCCACAAACTAATGGTCAAGTAAAGTTTTACAACAGGAGATAAAACGTATTCTAGAGAAAACAGTTATCCTAATAGGAAAGACTAGTCGTTGAGGCTTACTGATGCCTTATGGGCTTACCAAACTTCTTTTAAGACCCCCATTGGAATGTCACCCTATCGTCTAGTTTTTGGCAAAGCTTGTCACTTTCCCGTCGAGGTAGAACATATAGCATATTGGGTTGTAAAGCAGTTAAATTTTTCACTTGACAAGGTAGGAGCTCACAGGAAGCTCCATCTCAATGAGTTGGAAGAGATTCGGAAAGATGCATATGATTATGCTAGGGGGTATAAGAAACAAATAAAACTTGTGCATGATAGAAATATTTTAAGAAAGTCATTTTCTCCCGGTCAAAAAGTTCTTCGGTATGATACTCGTTTGCATCTATTCCCCGGGAAGTTACGCTCTCGGTGGACCGGTCCTTTTGTCGTTCCTACTGTTTTTCCTCATGGTACCATTGAGATTGAGACTCAAGATGGTAGAATTCCTTTCAAAGTTAACGGTCAGAGTTTGAAACCATTTTTAGATCATTTTCCTACAAGTGATGTTGAGGAGGTCCCTCTGGAGGACCATGTTTACCTTGATTGACCATCAAGGTTGTTTTTGTACATTAGTAGATTTTTGTAGGTTTTTAGGTTTTTATTTTCTGACTTATTCTCCATAGAAGGAGCTTCACCCAGCTACTATCTTTCTGACTTACCACTTTATTCCTCTTTTTACTTATCTATTGGTACTGATCTTTATTTTGAAATATTGAGGACACTGTTTGATTTAAGTTTGGGAGTAAGGGAGAAACTTTTTAGTGCAATAATAAAACTCCAAAATTTAGAAGATTGTGAACAATTCAGGATGACAATAACCATTCTAGGTAGATGGAAACTTAGCTCTTTTTTATAAGAATTGGTGTGCTCAATTAAATGGTCTATTCATAAAAGGACAGAGTTCAGGTGTTAGAAATAACATGATAGTTGTCACCATATCTCGGAGTCTATCTTGACCATATCACTTTCTGTTTTTATTTGTGCAATTTTTGTATTTCTCTAGTTGATTTGGTGGGGCACTAGTATTGAATTTTTATCGCTGCCAGGATGAAATAGAGTGTTTAAGACCAAGTCCCACTTTTATATCAATTAGAAAAAATCGAGTATTGAAAATTTGATAGTAATATGTGTGTGTTCTCCCTGTCTTTGCCTCCTAGGCAAGCGTCGAACGCAGGATTCATGAGAACTATCATGTAAGATGCTGATAAGGACCATGCGCTTGGATTCAGTTTGATCCAATCATGTTGTCAGTACATTTATAATTGTTTTATTTTTAATAAATCGATCGCTTGGACCCTTGTATATACCAGTTGAGTCGATATTATTATTAGGATTAAGACCAGTGAGAGCGTATCTTAATCCATTAGGATTCATCCTGGCACTGACCTTCAGACAGATATGGGAAACACTGTACACCTTATTCAACATACACAAACTTTATTTTATCTATATCCATCTTCTAAATCTTTTATGTGATTGTACTTTGATAGATTCAGAGTATTTTGGTTGAACAACTATCTAATTAGAGCTTTGTTTTCTTATATATGAATTTTGTTACGCTGAGTGCAAACTCGTGTACAGATAATGGACTCATATAGGGTAATGATTCCCATAGCCGAAGAATTTAGTATGCCAACTAAATAGCTTGTTTAGTGTTTACCCTCAATCGTTCACAAGTAGATAAATTTTGGAGTAAAGGTTTTGTGAGTATACCTCTTGTAAACCCTCAAGAGACAAAACTCGTCCACTAGGGACAACTAGGGGTTTAAAGGATTATAACATATGCTAAATGTAGTCGCGATTCCTGCGAAAGTGAGTTATGATTTTATTTTATTTCTAGATTAGATTTGCTCGAGGACTAGCAAATAGTAAGCTTGGGGGTATTTGATAGACACATTTTTGTGTCTAAATTGTGCTCAATTCTCTATATTGTTAGTGCTCAATTTTGTATTTATTGTGTCATTTCATGTGTTTGTAGGTATTTTTGGAAATAAACATTTGTGGAAAAATCGGCTCAAAAAGTGATAAAAGCACCCGGGAAAATTGATAAAGGCACCCAGGAAAATTACTAAGGGAACCCAACAAATTGATAAAGGCACGCTTCTTTAAATTCAAAACTCAAAAATAGCGGGGAAAAGTCTTCATGCGTGGAAGAGTTTCTGAATTGGTTTGAGACGAGATTTAGGTGGATTTTCTCAACAATTTTGATTTGTTATGAGTCGTGACGATCACTGGAATTGCTACCTGAGTTGGAATTGAGAAAAAATATCCATTCCCGACTATTCTATCTTTGGAGAGTCTTTGATGACTTGGAAGACGCGCACAGAAAAAAAAGAAGATATTTCCGTAACTTGGAGTTCGGAAACAGAGTCATGATTTGATTTGGTTTTCTGTGTTACTTCTGTTTTTCTCTTCTTTTAAGCACTTTGAGCTATGAACATGTAGTTTGAGAGAGTGTTTGACATGAGGAGCTAGACCCCATTGCTGAGGCGACAGAGGAAGCCATTTTCTAATAATAAAGTGGTATAATTTTATTTTATTAATTTTTGTAATTCTTTTATGATTATTTGCTTTGAATTAAATTTGAAAAAAACTGATTTTTATCAAATAGTTGTGTTTTCTTTTGATGGGTCATGCTTAGTTTAGAGCTATTTATGTCTCATACTTTTGATTTACAACTATTATTTTGAAAATCTATCTTTGGTAATATTTAGAATCAATTGAAAATGTGAGTTGCAAAATAATTGTTAATGCTAAATCACTTGAAAAATTGG
>JAJJMC010009453.1:593942-686743 GCA_023531435.1 Papaver californicum | reverse complement strand
ATCACATAGATTGTTAGAATTACCTGATTCCTGATTCCTGGTATTTTTCATATTTTCTAAAAATCATCTCTAGTGTATTTTCCTGATTTTTATTAGTTTAGGTTAAGTCCAATATTTTCTAAAATCATTACCTTCACAAGTTCGAGAATCGAACCTTTATTTACCACTATATAAAATCACATCACTGATTCTCAAAGAACGAAGAGTACGTGTTAATCATACAATGCAGCGAACCAAAAAGCAAAAAGCATGACCTGTCAACCATATAATCATCCCGATCCAAAGATAATAAGGAGAACGAAAGAGGGTATCGGGACAAGAGGGACCCATTAGATAATATATAAATAGAAGAGAGCATTCAACAGAGAAGGGGTCGGAAAATTAAGAGAAAAATAGGCTAAGGAAGAGTAATCGGAGAAGAAGAAAAAAGATCAATAGGTATGTATTCATTGTGTAATATACTATTTAAAAGTTCCATGATCATGATTCATCTTGGGTACTTAAAAAGATTACGAATTTGAAACTGTAATTTGATCATATATTTGATTTGTAAATAAATGGTTAATTGAAACCATTCTCATTAATTGATTTTAATGAGGTTTCTGTGTATCAAAATGTTAGTTAAAATCTTTATATTTACTGTTTTTCATCAAATCATTGGTTGTTGATGTCAATGGGAATTTTGGCATAAAAAATTTGGCGCTAAAAACAGTGAATGGGTTAAAGGATTTATCCTACCTGTTCATGAAAAATGGATTTATCTGTTATATATGTATTCCAAAGTAAAGAAATTTAGTATAAAGAATTTGATAGTTTTATGCAACATTTTGGCTTAATTTAACTTTAGCCAGCAAGTGATTTCTTTTGCATAATAACCTTTATGTGATATGAAAAATGGAAATTGTATGTCATTGAAAAGAAAAACTTTTAAGTTTGAATGGATCTGTTTAAATGTTTGATTTCCTATTATATACGTTTTAAAAGATTCATGGTAAATAATACAAATTATTTTACTAAAAGTATAGATAGATTTTTAGAAGATCAGAAAACTAGTTTCTGTCACTTTCTTTATTAAATAATCCGTTGAGAAACTATATGGCTAACTTCTTAAAAGATCATTAGAATTCAAGTGAAAAAAGAAATAATCAAGAAACAAAGAATCCATAAGAAATATGTCTCAAGAAGCAGGCTCTGGAAATCAAGAAAGTAACGACAGACAAAGTTACAGACAAAGGGAAGGAGAGAGTGAGCCAGAACAACAACAGAGTGATGTAGGAAATCATTCACCTATCCATGAATTAACACCAAATACC
Organism: Papaver californicum; assembly: GCA_023531435.1. Classification (NCBI taxonomy): domain Eukaryota; kingdom Viridiplantae; phylum Streptophyta; class Magnoliopsida; order Ranunculales; family Papaveraceae; genus Papaver; species Papaver californicum. The sequence continues at coordinate 685,430 of JAJJMC010009453.1, read as the reverse complement.
ATATCTCAAAATCAGTCGTCACATCATGAGAATTCAAGAAATGATGTAAATTCTTCAAAATCCGATGAAAAAAATGAATGAAATAAGAAGAGAACAAAGGGCCAGTCATAATCAAATCGAATTATTAACCAGAGAAAATAAAGCTTTGAAAAATACGATTCAACGTGAGCAAAGACAGGCTGCAAAAGGGTCACGAAGTCAAGAAGCAATTTCTGGAAGGCGTGCACCCAGAAATGAAAAGGAAAATCAAGATCAGAGAATGGTATTAGTAGGATCATCATCACGGGCTAGGAGGCAACGGGAAAATCAAGAAATTCAACGTGCACAATGTCAAAAATGTATTGAAGCAATGGAGAAAATGAAAGAAGAGATAAAAGGATTAAAAAATAAAGAAGGGGGAAGAATAGAAGAGGTGCTGAAAGAAGCCAAGCGCACACTGCTGGCTCAGCAGTTGACATGTGTTCCATTGCCAAGAGAATACAGTATCCCTGTATTTGAACGTTATGATGGTACGAAGGACCCGACCTCACATTTAAAATATTATAATCGAGTGATGTCATGATGGGACGGACACGAAGCAATAATGTGCCGATGCTTCCCATCAAGTTTGAAAGGTTCAACATTGTTATGGTATGACAGATTTCCAGAAAGTTCCATTCAATGTTATTCACAATTAGTGAGGAAATTTCTCGAAGCATACATGTACAACAAGCCCGTTGATTCTGGAGTAGACAGATTATATTCTTACATCGTGGCCAGAAGAAACGATTCGGTCATATACGGCTCGATGGCATACAATTTGTCAAGCAATTGGAGATGTAGATTCAAGTACAGCGATCAATCATTATAAGTGGGGAATCGCTGATCGGAGATGTCAACTTTTTATTGAAATTCATCGTAACAATCCCAAGACCAAGGGACAGCTCAGGGAAATAATAGAAACATGTGCAAGACTGCAAGATGTGCAAGAACAAGGTCCAAGAAGTAATTCACGAAATCAAAGAAACATGAAAAGGACAAATTCAATCGAAGTATCACCAGAACAAAAAAAGAAATTTCCTCATAAATCTGAACCAAGGGAATCAAAGCGCCCACGGCAAGGGGATAATAAAAATTTTGTTCAGCGATTTCAAGAAAGAGTGTTCACAAAACTCAATATCTCATATTCTGAATTATTCGAAATCATAAAAAATAAACCAGATTTTCAGTGACCACCATCAAAAGGAAATCAGCCTGAGTTCACACAACGTTCGAAAGATTATTATGAGTACCACTGTTATAAAGGGCACACAACAGATAATTGCAGTAATTTTATTATGCTGGTACAAAAAATGATAGATGCAGGAGAGTTGAAAGAATATATTCAAAGGCCCGAACCAATAGCAAGACCCGACAAAGGCAAAACAGTGCATATCCCATATAACGAACACACCATTAATATGATATCATTTTCAGAAAAAAGAGATACAGATATGAACGCTGCAATCAATAAAAAGTTGTGCAAGAGGATTCAAGACCATGAAATTTTTAAAGTATCAGGAAGGATAACGGAAGATTGGGAAGACTGGATGGCATCCCCTCTAACTTTCTCAGCACAGGAAGTAAATCAAGAAATTGAGATGCACAATGATCCTTTGATCCTTACATTGCTAATGTCAGGATGGAACGTTAGAAAAATTCTTTTGGATGGGGGCAGTTCCTTAAACGTGTTGTTTCATGACACATTTTGAAAAATGGGACTCACAAAAGATCAATTAATCTCGTCCCGATATGTTATTATGTATTCAATGGAATGGCTTCAAGACCTGAAGGAGATATTAATTTGCAAGTATCTGCTGGACCAATTAACATCTTGACAAGATTCAGCGTAGTAGATGCTCCATCCCCGTACAATGCAATAATCGGGAGACGATGGGTACACCAGCTGAAAGGTGTAATTTCAACTTATCATCAATATTTGCGGTTTCCAACACCGCAAGGAGAAATGGAGATCAAGGGAGATCAAGATGACGCGAAGTTTTGTATAATAGCGGAGGTAAGAATGCATGAAGAAGGGGAACAACAACAGCGTGAAAGGAAGAAAGACTGTAAGATCGAAGCAAAGGATGGGGAGATAAATCAATACTTGAAACGAAACATCGAACAAAAAGCAACAAATGAATTAGGAGAAAGCAGTAAGAATCAAGAAAATTCAACAAGTCAGCAGTTCGAAGGACCCTCATAGCAATTAAAGGGAACTCCAACTTCGATCGGGAATCCAAAACCAATTTTCACTTTTGTAGAAGAAACTAAAATTACAAATATTGGAACTTCAGAATGGCCTAAACAAGTGCGAATTGGAACATTGATGAAAGAAGACATGGAGCAAAGTTTGATCAAGCTACTTCGTGATTTTGTAGATATATTTACATGGAAGATGGAAGATATGCCCGGGATAGATCCAAGTATTGTACAACATGAATTACAAATACGTCCCGATGCTATACCATTTCGACAACGGATACGAAAGGTTGCACCGGAGTATCACGATCCAGTAGAAAAAGAATTAGCAAAGCTTTTAAATGCAGGATTCATTCGTGAAGTGTGATATCCAACGTGGATTTCTAATATGGTGATCGTTCCAAAAAAGAACGATGGAGTAAGAATCAGTATAGACTTCACCAACTTAAATAAAGCATGTCCAAAAGATAGTTATCCACTTCCCAACATTGATCAGTTGGTAGATGTTGTAGAAGGCCATGGGGCATTATCTTTTATGGATGGTCAGTCGGGATACAACCAGATTGCACTTGCAGAAGCTGATCAAGAACACACAGCGTTCTTCACTCCCCGGGGGTTGTATTGCTATACCAGGATGCCGTTTGGATTACGAAACGCGGGAGCAACATATCAACGATTGGTTGATGTAATATTCAAACCTTGGATCGGACAAATACTAGAAGTTTATGTGGATGATATGTTGGTAAAGAGCAAATTATCTATCAATCATCTACAAGACCTCACTGAAATTTTTGGTGCATTACGAAAATACAAGATGAAAGTTAATACGGAGAAGTGTACTTTTGGTGTTACTTCGGGACGTTTTTTGGGTTACTTTGTTACAAAAAATGGAATTGAAGTTGATCCATCAAAGATTTAAGCAATAACAGACATGTCATCACCCAACAGCATTAAAAGTGTACAGAAATTAAATGGATGTTTGGCTGCTTTAAGCAGATTTATTGCCAGATAATCAGAACGGTGCAAACCCTTTTTTGATGTACTCAAGAAGAAAAATAAATCTGATTGGAACGATCGATGTGAACAAGCTTTCCAAAACATGAAAAAACATCTGGCCACATTGCCAGCATTATAGAAACCGGAACCTGAAGAAATATTAACTTTGTACATAGCGGCAACGGAAGATGCAATCAGCAATGATGGTACGTACTAATGAGAAAATAGAAAAGCCAATATATTATATCAGCAAAACCCTTTTTTTCTTTGATAAGAATCGATACGATCTTTATTAATTCAGCAGAAAGAAAATACACTAAAATCGAACAACTCATTTTATCATTGGTCTTTGCCACTCAGAAGTTACGTACTTATTTTCTCACACGTTATGTTCGTGTCCCGAGCAAGGCACCGTTACAATCAGTATTAAAGAATACAGGAAAAGTAGGAAGGATCGTAAAATGGAACGCCCAGCTAGAATAGTTCAACATCATTTATGAGTTACAAACCGCACAAAAATCTCAAGTTTTAGCTGACTTCCTTGCGGATTTCCCGATTGAAGAAGAATATGAAATTCAAGGTCCTATAGGTGGAAAAAAAGAAATTAACTTATTTAAAACTTTTTCATTAAAATTTTTATCACATTAATAATTAATTTTTTATCTATGTTAAAGGATACCAGGATGAGAGGAAGAGGACCCACAAGATATTCTGAACTCAACAAACTCTCAAAGGTGGGAAGTCTTTGTTGATGGGTCCCGAAACAAAGAAGGAGCAGGAATTGGCATTGTGATTACTGCACCAATGGGAGGGCGAATGACACATTCATTCCGTCTTGAGTTTGAAGAACATACAAACAACATAGTAGAATATGAAGCTGTGGTTCATGCTCTAAAACTCATCATCGAGCTAGGAATCAGCAATGTTCGACTCACAAGTGATTCACAGTTGGTAATTCGACAAGTCGAATTAAAATATCAAACACTTGATGAAGACTTAGTACAATATAAAAACCTTGTTCAAATTTTAGCAAATCAAATCCCAAACATTATTTTTCGGCATCTCTCCCGAGACAAAAATCGACATGCTGATGCACTGGCATTCATTTCCTCCATGGTAAACGATCCTAATATCACAACAACAAAAGTCGGAAGAATATATGAACCATCTATCCATATAAAAGCACTTCATAACATAGAAGGAGATGTGATAGAAGAAATTAATGATCCCGCAATACAAAATGCCCCATCTATGCCTCAACAAGTAGATGATCAACCAAGTGAACCAGATTGGAGGATTCCGATTCATCGATATCTACAAGATAACATATTGCCTTCAAATTCTAAAGAAGCAAGAAAAATTCAACTCAAATCGGATAATTACCAGCTTCGGGATGGAATTTTGTATCGTAAATCATTCCTCGGGCCATTATCCCGATGCTTATCACAAAAGGAAGGAATACGGATACTCAAAGAAATACATTATGGAGATGCGGGAAACCACAGTGGAAGGCGTTCACTCACATTAAAAGCAAAAACCCAAGGTTATTATTGGATATCCATGCTTAAGGACTCAGAAAACATGGTACGAAGGTGTGAAGAATGTCAACAATTCGCAAAGAAAATCAAAGCACCTTCCACAGAGCTTAATTTTATACTCAGTCCATGGCCATTTGCGAAATGGGGGGTAGATATTGTTGGTCCGTTAGTTGAAGGGACCAAAAAGAGAAAATATTTAATATTGGCCACCGATTATTTTACCAAGTGGGTAGAAGCTAAAGCATTAGCTCGGATCAGAGTTCCGATGTGTTCACATTTTTATTTGAAAATATCATCTGTAGATTTGGGATTCCAGCAGCCTTAGTTTCTTATAATGGACAACAATTTCAAGGAAAGAACATTGATATGCTATTTGAAGCATATAACATTCAGAAACACAAATCCACACCATTTTATCCCCAAAGTAATGGACAAGATGAATCCACAAATAAAACAATTGCAATAAATCTGAAGAAAACATTGGATGGATATTACAAAAGTTGGTATGAACAATTTCATAATACATTATGGGCGTATCGCACCACAAGAAAAGAATCCACTGGAGAGTCACCATTCCTTCTTACCTACGGGACATAAGCAGTTATACCAACAGAAGTCATTCTACTTACAACTAGAACAGAAGCATGGGAGAAAAATCTAAATTCAGATTTAATGTTACAAAAGTTGGATGATTTGGAAGAAAAAAGAGAGGTGGCACTCCAGAAAATGGAGAATTATCAAAGAAGGTTGGCACGGGATTACCACAAAAGGGTCAAGTCACGAAACTTTGTCCAAGGACAATATGTTTTACGACAAATCCCAGAATACCATCGGGACAAAAGTGCTGGAAAGTTCGCACCAACCTGGGACGGTCCGTACGTAATACAAGCATCAGCGGGACAAGGATCATATTATCTTCGGAATATGCAAGGAGACATCTTACAACATCCATGGAACGTACAATACTTAAAGATTTATTATCCATGATTAATAGCACAACTATGGTGGCCAATACAGGTATCAAAGTCTTTATTCAATACTTTATATAATAATAAAATTCTTTATGAAGTTATACTTAAAATAAGAATCAATTCCAGGAACATCTTATTCTGGAAAACGCTACGATTGGCGACATAATCAAAATTCAAATCCAGGAACACCTTATTCTGGAAAATGCTACGATTGGCGACATAATCAAGATTCAATTACTCCATGAACATCATATTCTGGAAAGCGCTTACGATTAGCGATACAATCGTAATATCAACAAAGAGGTAAATGTCCTTATAGAATTTTAATAATTCAGAAATTCTAATAAAGAAGGAATACCTAATTTATGGTTATCATTTTCAGAGTACGTTCGGGACCAACCATGTATCTTACCCCTGGCCCGGGTTTGTTTCGTATGTGTGGGATCTCGAATTACATGTTTTGAGGTATATATACTTCGATCCATTGTACTCACGAAACAATATGATTAACCTAAAGATTTTATAAATATCATCTCTTATGCAGGGACAATATTAAGAGCAATCCAAGCACAATAGCGGAAAATCACAAAATGATGTTTCCAACTACAGTATGTCAAAATTCAAAATACAAAAGGATCGGGGTACAAGAAAAGAATATCAAAAGATGAAGCTATGAGCATTAGAGCAAAGAACAAGTACAACTAGGCTTCGGAATTGGAGCGTCGGGACGGTTGAGGAGGAACTGTCGGGACGGTAGCGCGACCATTCAAAACAGAAGGATCGGTTTGAGCACGATCCAAGGCAGAATTAAATGACATTGCAAATTTTTCCTTGGAATCTTGTCTCACCCAAATTATATAAGCATGCCTGTAATCAATTTCTGATTGAAGATCTTTAATTTTTTGCTGATCTTTTTCTACTTGATCTTTTTCAGCATTTAATACCTTTAATAGCTCTTCAGATCTTGATAGTACTTTTATAATTTCCTGTTCACAAGCTTCGCGTTTCAAAGTTTCAGCATTCAACTGAGATTGCAAATCCCGAAGTTTTATTACACTCAGAGCTACGTTCTTCTCTGAAGTCTTCAACTCTTCAGTAATATTTGTTATTGTGTTATTTGCAATATTGAGTTCAGCTCCTGCTACTGTTGCTCGTGCATTAGCTTCGTTGATCTTCTTTTCTAGCCCTGAAAACCAGAATAAGTATCAGATAAACCATATAATACCCTCAATAAAACAAGCATGTAACTCAAGCATATACCTCTAGCTACAGACTTAAACTCTGCTTCTTTAAGGGTTAAAGTTTTTCATAGCTTCCTGATATTTGGATTCATCTCTATTACGTCTCCAAGTATTCAAATCAATACTATCGGACAACTGTGCTAATTTCCCTTTCACCAATTCCATTTCCATATTTACTTATCTTGCATGATTGTTCAACTGAGTCATCCTACGCTGGAACCTAAACAGGGATTCCAAGTATCCTACTGATCCCATGAATGAATTTCAAAACTTCAAGAAACAAAAAAAAAAAAAAAAAGTGTTGTACGAACCCATAGAGGTACGAACCCAAAATAAGTACGAACTAAGAGGTAAGGAACTAACCTTGATTCTGACTTTGAAGCTTTTGATTTTGATCCTCAAAATTTTGAAGCTGTTGTTGTTGCTGTTGTTATTGTTCTTGTTCTTGTTGTTGTTGTTGTTGAAGTTGATGTTGAAGATAGTTATTTTGCTGCTTGAGATTTTCAATTTCTTGCTGCAAATCATCATTTCCGCGTTTCGCCTTCGTTGCTTCGTTCTTGAACATCAGCTCCATCATTGTAGCCCGAGCCTTATAAAACTTGTACGCAGCAAATATGCAATCGGTACCATATTTAAGCTGAGTAAGAGCTTGCTGCGGAAAAGAATACGATGGACCCTCTGCGACAGTCAGAACTTCATTTAAAGAAGAAGGAAGACTAAGTGGGAACGATTGATCGAAAACTAGCTCTCGAACCAAGTGTCCAGAGCATCTCCCAGTGGAACAGCACCAAATGAAGTCTGCAGCCTTGCCATTGAAGAACTATCAGATTTCAATGGATCGTGACATGCGGAAGTATTCAGAAATCCTTTAGAAATAAACCACTGAAAAACTTCGTCTTCATCACCAGCAAGAGTGATTCCTTCATTCACTTCAGAGAAGGACCATTGAGTAGAAGGTTCAGCATCAGGCATGTCAACATCGGCACTATCAGCATTAGTGGCAGATTGAACTAATGTCCCGATGGGTGCATTTGATTCATGAATAACTCCAGAAGCATTTTCATCCACAAGGAGGATCGGGACATTAGGGACATCTGTAGATGAAGTACTAGGAGCTATGTTTTCAACGTTCGCTTCTTCAGAAACTTCATTTCTCTTTTCTTCCACAACAACATTTTCTTTTCAGTATTTTCTTCAACGGTAACAGCTTTTCCTCAATATTTTCTTCTTCAACAGCAATATCATCTGCTTCTTCTTGAGGTAATCCAGTAAAAACTGTTATTGTACCACTACTTGAAGCGATTGGCTCTATGTCAAAGGTATAAGGAAGGGGAGAAAGGGAATCATAAAGGAAGCTGGGAGCAGCAGTGGTAGGAACAGCTTCAGAAATAGATTGAGCTATTGAAGGCTGGTCTGAAGAAATAATTGGCTCCCCCACGCTAACAGGAACAGCATTGATGATGACGTGATGTCCCGAAACTTCTGCTTGGACCGAACCTTCAACGTCCTGTCCCGCAGCAACGATAAGAGCGGAACTGCTATTCCCTTCAACAAAGCAATCTCTAATCTCCCCTTCCTCTATCTCAGAAGGGTACAACGGTATTTTCAGTTTCTTCTTCTTCTTCATCTTCTTCTCAGGGAAAACCAATTTTCGTTTTCCCTTACCTTCAATAACTTCTTCCTCAACTCTTTGCCTACCTTCAACGATCTGAATACCAAGGCATGGGCGAGGAGGAGGAACATCGGTTTGAAGTTCAGAATCGGGTTCCACTTGAAACACAAACAGTTGTCCCGTAAGAAAAAATTCAATGGTAGTTCGGGACAATATTGAAATAAAGAATAATACGAACCTTATAATCAAACTTGAAGTCATCAAAATTTAACCGCCAAGGACAATAGCTTGGGAAACGTTTACGAAGTCTTTGAATTTCATCTTTGGAGATGTTGCCAAAAACCCAAGGACCTTCAATTAAAATTGGAGTGCGATACCACTTATTGTCATGATCTTGACGAATTCTTTCTCTTGTGGGAAAATCAGTTTTGGTATGTGGAATAAACTTGATTTTTGGATCGTCAACCTCATGCAATAAGGGAAATCCCGTAAGACACTTGCGAACAGGGTAACGCTCCACTTCACAAAATTCCTATTACTAATACAATCTTCGTATGTAGTATGAAAATTTTCAACAGTATAACTGTCACGTTCTGCAAAATCTGGAATGTAGCAAGTAAAATTAGTTCGCCCTTCACTTTGGAGGCTACACTCATCAAGAATACGCCACCAATTTCCATTGTATTGAGTAATGGATCGAGCTAGTCCATGAGGAGAATCACCACGAGTTGCAAGAACTTCGTATTGGAAAGGATTTTCTTCCTCATATAATGGGAGGCGAAGTCCGGCCTCTAAAGCACCAGCAGAAATTAATAAACTATGGGGAGAATTGTTAAAGCTTTGCATCGCTCCTAAAGTTAGCACGCCAGTATTTTTGTCATATAATGAGACTTTAAATTCATCAAGATCATGTCTTCTCTTAAAAACTTCAATGTTCATCGACCGATAACTATAAGTGGCATGAGCCCGCTTATTTCTGGGGGCAGGATTAGCGGTTATAGAAGCATCAGGAGTTGGATTACGAACAGACCGAGACACAGCATATCTAGAAGAGGGAACTCTTGAAGATCTTCCGGTTTCTTGGTGATCACCAGCAGCATTGGGATTTCTGGAAGACATAACGTTTTATCTGAAAAGAAAATTTCAAAGGATCAATGTGTGAAGGAGTCATCATAGATCATAAAGAAACAATCATAAAAATAAACAATTATCAGTTCAATCATATCTGTTAAAAGTTAATCATGGTTAAATATTAAAGTAAGATACTGGAGGTAAAATCCTCAACATACCTGAAGAAAGAAGATAAGCAATTACTAGATCAAAGGTAAAATAAATGTGATTGATGCTAAAAGCTCCTGAACAGTGGGGAGAACGAAAGTATTTGAAAATTTCAAGGAAGATAAAGAGCAGCAACTTTAAGAGGTAAAGACAGAAGTGGAAAAGACTGCATCGTATTTAAAGAAAAGAATAGAAACCGTCACAATTTGAAAAGGCGTTAATCAAGGCAAAGATTTGATTTCCTCGAAAAAAGGTAACTGACACAAACGTGATAATAAGAAGTTATTGCCTGCGAAAGTTCGCATAACGTGTGAAAAGAAGTAATGGTAAAGTGGAAGGTAATAATTGTTCTTCTACTTTTTTCAAATCCTTGGATCGACCGTTAAAAGTTTTTGAAAAAAGAAGAAGAAGGGGGCAAGTTGTTGGGAAATAAAAGGAGGATGACACGTGTAAGACGATTAAAGAAGGAGTCAGTGGTACTAAGAAGAACGAGAAGCACACAATCAAAGCCGTATCAAAGGATCGAAAAAGGACAGATGTGAAAGACTGAGTAAATCCCTACATGTTTGACACATAAGATCGGGAAAATAGTATCACACTGATCGAAACAGATAGCATTAAATGCTTATTGAACGGGAAAGTAGGAGTAATGATGAATATGGAACGGGAAAGTAAGAGTAATAATGAACGTGGAGCGGGAAAGTAAGAGTAATAATGAACGAGGAGCGGGAACGTAAAGACAATAATTACTTTTATTTACTTTAACCACATGCTTGACACATATGTTCGGGACAAGGCTGATTGATAGACACATTTTAGTGTCTAAATTACACCTTAATTTCTAGTGAGTTAGTATTCGATTTTGTGTCTATTACGTGTTTTATTGCTTTTGCAGGTACATTAGAAGAATAAAGATTTGTGGAAAAATTGGCTCAAAAAGTGATAAAGGCACCCAAGGACAAGTGTTATTGGCACCCTAGAAATGGATAAGGGGCACCCTCGAGTTAACTCGGTCAAAATCGGGTCAAACCCGAGTCAAATCGGTCAACCCGAGTTGACCGAGTCAATCACCGATTCAACTCATCGGCAGCAACTGTACACTCAAAATCAACGTGATTTTCGAGTTATTTTGCTTCCAAATTGATACAAAAGCTACAAGAGTCCAAGAACAACTCAAACACATCAAGTTAGAGTGATTTACGCCGGAGAATATTGCACAATCATGAATTTGGACGGAAAAATGGATTCCGGCTTGGAATCGGATTTGTGAAGATTTGGATAGATTTTAAGGAGTTCTATTAGGTTTAGAACTCTCCCTAGGGTTCCTACACCCTATATATATGAAGAGAAGCCGAAGAAATCAAACAGAAAAGCCTAGAGATCGAAACAGTAAGTTTCCGGCCATTTCCGGTCATCGTCGGCCACCTGCTGCTGCTCCGGCCGGCGTGTTCTTCATCTACCACCGTCTGAGAAGACGACTCAGCCACACTTATAACTGTTGCTGATTCAAACTGCTTCTGTTGCCTATCCTTTTAAACCTTTGTTGCTTAGAAACACTTCTGTAACGGCTGAACCCTATTCTGTAACACTTATAAACGTATCTGTTCAGCTGTTGCACTATTATTTCACCTTGTAATCAACTTTTTGAGCAATGAAAAGATCTTTTGAGCAAGTTTTCTTCTCCATGGGGTAAGTTTATTTACTGGGATGATGGATAAGGTATTTTTCTCAATTTTATGTGATTTAATTATTTTCTAATAATTATTTATAATTCTTTTATTATTATTTGCATGGATTTAAATTAGAAAAAAATGGTTTTTATTAAATAGTTGTGTTCTCTTTTGATGGGTCATGCTTAGTTAATTACTCTTGATGTCCCATGCTTAGGATTTACAATTATTCTTTTAGGAAACATATTTTTGGCAAACTTGAACTAAATTGTTAAAAAGAATTACATGATTAATCACATAGATTGTTAGAATTACCTGATTCCTGATTCCTGGTATTTTTCATATTTTCTAAAAATCATCTCTAGTGTATTTTCCTGATTTTTATTAGTTTAGGTTAAGTCCAATATTTTCTAAAATCATTACCTTCACAAGTTCGAGAATCGAACCTTTATTTACCACTATATAAAATCACATCACTGATTCTCAAAGAACGAAGAGTACGTGTTAATCATACAATGCAGCGAACCAAAAAGCAAAAAGCATGACCTGTCAACCATATAATCATCCCGATCCAAAGATAATAAGGAGAACGAAAGAGGGTATCGGGACAAGAGGGACCCATTAGATAATATATAAATAGAAGAGAGCATTCAACAGAGAAGGGGTCGGGAAATTAAGAGAAAAATAGGCTAAGGAAGAGTAATCGGAGAAGAAGAAAAAAGATCATTAGGTATGTATTCATTGTGTAATATACTATTTAAAAGTTCCATGATCATGATTCATCTTGGGTACTTAAAAAGATTACGAATTTGAAACTGTAATTTGATCATATATTTGATTTGTAAATAAATGGTTAATTGAAACCATTCTCATTAATTGATTTTAAAGAGGTTTTTGTGTATCAAAATGTTAGTTAAAATCTTTCTATTTACTGTTTTTCATCAAATCATTGGGTTGTTGATGTCAATACAAGTTAAAGTGATTTAAGGCTGCATATGGATTGGTTCAACCTGGATTGAGCTTTTCCCGACCGATAAAAAAACTCAAATATCATAAAAGCAAAAAAACAAAAAAAAACTATTAAAAATTATTATTGGTGGTTGGTTTTGGTTTTATGTTTCAAAAGAACCAAAAACCATAAAACCAAACACCAAACCAAAAGTAAAACCAAAATTTAGCACCTAAAAGACCAGTTTAAATCCAAACAACATGTAGCCAACTATTCATCGTAATATAATAGTATATAAATTTTAATGAGTATACCCAGAAATAAAGAAACTACTATAGAATAAATATAATTAATTTATAAAACATTTTATTTAAGCATGATTTGTTCTCTAAAAAAATTGTGAGTCATATATAAGTATAAATATACATTTTTTGCTTATTTGGGGATCTTACAAACATATATATCTTTTCCAAAACCTATTAATATAAAATATTAAGAAAAATATTTATTCCGCCAACCGGTGTATGATTTGTTTTAGTTATAATGAAATTTAAACTTAATTAATTAAAAATTTGGATTTGATTCCCGCGATATTTGCCACTTCTTTGATAGCATAATTTTAAGATAAAAACTGAACGCCCGCTCTTCTTTTGTGTGTAAAAAGTCAACTTATAAGGGTAACCTCCAAATGCCGATAGAATGGCTTTTAACCGCTGTTGATAAGCCTCAATCATACCCACTGCAGCTCATGCAGACCCAGGACAAAAGAAGAGTAATAAGTTCTTAAACGTGACATCCAATCAGATAGTGGTTTTTCTTTATCCAATATTATTTGCACGAATCAAACTTTTCCAAATGTCCTCACCAAATTTTTATATAAAAAATCCATAAAAAATGAAAAAAGCAAAAAATCGATGGGATATTTTTGGTTTTCGGAATTATAAACTGACGATAGGTTAGTTTTTGGTTCTGGTTTTATAAAAATATAATGATTCAGTTCATGGGTTTGGTAAAAAAATCAAACCAAATCGAACCATATACAAATTTAAACAAGCCACTAATTAATAAAATATAAACTTCAATTTTATTTCTTTGTAATAATACCTTCAAAGGTATAAGTTAACTAAAAAAGAATTGACGCGTGAAACTCAATTTATAGCTTTCTTGATGCATAAAAACGTTAACGTGATTTTTCACACAAATTAAGAAACAAGAAAGAGACTAAAAACTTTCCAGAAATGCCCTCAATTATATTTCCTATTGCTTTTAGTTTTTAGTTCCAGTCTTTAATGTAGAGTTACAAAATAATTTTAGTTGTGAAGAAAAATTATTTTTTAAGATAATGCCACTTATAATTTTGAGCTTACACTATTTCCTAAGTTAATGTATGATATTGAGATAGGGATAAATCAGGACACCTTATGGGAAAATCTGAAAACTTTCATATAATATGGGACTTGTAAAATGACATAAACCTTCTTCTAAATAGGGACGGAGGGAGTATATAATATATATATGATATATCTGAAAGTTTTTGGGAAAAAAAGAGTATTTTTTAATTCCCTAAAAAAAATCTAATGAATGAAATTGCATTTGAAATTGCAGAGCAACGATATATCCAACATATACGATTGGATCACAATCTTAACAGGGTTTGTCAAAACCTTTCAAGTTTTATGATTTTATCAAATATTTTTGTAATAGATGAGGAATGATTCATGTGTTTAGTAAGCTTTGTATTTTGTACATGTGTAGCACGTACACTTGTATTTTGGGCGTGTCAACCTCTGACGCTTGGACATGAACGTCTCCACATCGGACAAATAAGTAATCATATGCACACACAATTTTAATATAAATGTATACTAATAATGCCCGAATAGCTATATATAAAGTAGGAAATATCGAAATTGTATATATGCATCCTAATTTGATGCCAGATTTTATTAAATGAGATAGAAACCCACCAGGGTAAAAATATAATAGATGCAAGATATGTGAGGGTAGTGAATGTTTTCTTTTATGGTATTTTTAATCTGTAAATTACTAATGAAACTACCTCTTAGGTCGACTCTATCCGATCGAATATTTATATGAAGCATGAGTTCGATAACAAGGAAAACTGTCGTGTCATGTCCACATCTTGTGTCTATTTTGGTGCTTCCAAGTCTGTCCCAACAGGTCACCATAACAAGAAGAGATTAAAAATATGATCTATATTCGTTATAATCTAATGAATAAACAAGCAAGTATTTATGTCTTTTGACACCTTTATAAGAGTACAAACAAATACTATAATGAATAAACAAGCATGTATTTATAGCTCGCGATACTATCGCATGCAAGAATAGTTTATGTCTTGACGTCATAGAGTGTGTATATAAGAAAAGGCTTGTGACAGTGTCTACTAGTCCTAAACTGTAACTTAGTTACCAAGGTCATTGCTAATTCTCTATTTTTGAAGTAAAATTTGAAAAAGAAAAAAAAATTGTTGTGAAATCGATGACGCAAAGAAGAAGAGGAACCTGAAAGAGATATCTTATTCATATATGTGAATATGATTACATATATTTAAGACTTTATTTATAGAGGTAGAAGACTTAGTACCAAGCATCTGAAAACCCTAGTGTCAGACACAAGTCATCTTAGTAAAGAAAACTTAGGTTTATAACACTCACCATGATGATCATTATGTTTAAGTCATTACGAGTATACCAGGAAAACTCAAAAGAGAAAAACCTGAAAATGCATAAGCATGTAAAAACTTATGACAGTGTTGGAAATGTATTGCCTCGTTAAAACCTTAACGAGGAAAACCTAAAGGGAAAAATCTTGAGAAAGGTAAACAGTACAATGTGATAAGTCTAGTATATGCGCCTATGATGATAACACCCCCTCTGATGAGTACTTCAATCAAATTTTCGCTTGCAAATCTTTGAGTCGAGACATTTCAATTTCGTTGAATGAATTTCTTAAGTGCAAAAGATGGCAATACCTTTGTGAATAAATCTAGTAGTTGACGAAGTCTTCATTGATATTACAACAAGTAATATCGTCTACGAATAATACTCTTGTTGAGTATGCATTATTCTTCAACATATTGAGACTTGTGCCATGAATTACCATCTATTCGAGATGGTTTGCGAAGTAGTTGATATAGTTTATTCAACAAAGAGCCAAGATATGAATACATTATCATAAGTGAACCAATGTCGTAGTTTCAATTATACCTTGTATGGATCAGAAAGGCATCTGATTCCTAAGAAATGGTTATCTTGATTTGGTTTAACGGATTGACCTCGTTAATGGCGGGCATCCACCAAATAATCAAAATTACACAACTCCCGCTTAGATGTCCGCGATATGCTGAATAACTTGCCCCTCTAAACCTTGTATGCCAAATTTAATAGGAAAAATCTTGACAAATGAAAAAAATACAATTTCAACATTTGATTGATGATTCAACATCAACCACATACTGCCTTATTAAAATATTATCATAAAAACTACGTGGGACAAAAGCCTGGAACGTAACAAAAAAAATGTACAAAGTTTTGGAATCGTTATGGATACTAACTCAACTACATAAATATTACAGAAAAATAAACATAAAAATAGCAAAATTAATTAAGGCACAAGTTTTAGTTACATAGTGTTGTGTCACTAGTAGTTCAGTATAGCCACAACTATTAAGCGAAACAATTGCATCAACTTACGATGTATTAATTAACCAGTCTAACGGATCTTTTGGATAGTAACTACTCCCTATGTTTTTTTAAATATTGAGTATTTCAAGTTTACACAATTTTTAAGGTAAGTCGAAAAAATGAATATTTTTATGTATTTTTTTAAATTATACTCTTAGAATAATAAAATAGAAAATTTCAGAAATGATATGATTCTTAAACTATGTCACGGATATTTATAAATTTTATATCGTTAGAAAGCATTTTAAAACGGATATAAACATGACTATCAAATTACATATTTTTTATATTAATAATAAGTAATTAAAAAAATAATTTTAAAAATATTGATTTGTTCAATAAAATAATTTAATTCTTTAGAAACAAAATTTAATACTCCCTCCGTTTCAGGAAAAGAGTTATTTTCTCTTTAAATTTTTGTTCCACTAAAAGAGTTACTTTTATTTTCAACATAACAAACTTTCAAAACTACCCTTGTTATTCTAAGAAATGTTATTATTCTCATTATAAAGATATATGTAGTATTAAACTTTTTGTTAGGGTAAATCTGGAAATAAATTTAAAAAGTTATTCTCTCTCATCTTGTCTTAACAATTGTGCAAATAGAAAAAATAACTTTTTTCCTGAAACGGGGGAGTAATAAATAGCGGAAGGAGTAGTAACTAAAAAGACTAACCTAATAAAGTCAACAAAATCATTAACAAGGGTATATCAGTAATATAAATTATACTGGCCCGTTTTAAAACATCCAATCAAGATACTGTTGAATTAGTCTTATAAATTCGGGTACAACTGTTTGGAGACTCGTATTAACACGTCGAGCAATCCAAGTTAGAGAGGAATTGAGTCAAATTCTAGAGTGATAAATTTTTCATCAATGGCAGAAGTAATGAAATCATCATCATCAGAGTTTGTTGTTTCCAAGAGTAATAACAAAAAGATGAAATTCTTATTAGATTTTGTTGCATGTTATCGACCACCTAGAAAGAATCCAACTATAATTACATCTCCTTCTTCTTTACTCGTTGAAGAAAAGAAGGATACGGCAACGCTTTCACTCGTGGTCGTCGGGAATGATAATCATACCGATAATTCTTGTAAATCGGCGTCACCTGTGAAAAAACGGGCAAGGAAAACGATGACGAAATCTAAATCAACGTCATCTCCTTGGAAACCTTCTCTGACTGCAATATCTGAGGATAAAATTGTCCAAATTGTTGTGAAAAATGTTGAGCGTATAACAACAACGGTTAGATCGAGAACACTTGATAATAAGATTGGAGCGGGTAATGATTATTCAAGGGCTAGGATTCGTTCTAGTGATCGGCAACGTCACAATCAAAGGTCAAATAATGAATACCGGTGAGAAGTCTATTTCCTTTCATTTAATTCCTGTGAAGTGAATTATTGTAGATAATTAGAGATTAGACAAAATCAATTCAATTCTAAATTTATTTTATGATGACTAAAATATCCTTAACTCGATTACACGTCACTTAGAATTTATCTAATCCTCTCTAATGATAATCCTCGTGGTTCTCGTGACTTATCTTAAAAAATTGGCGGAAAACGATATTACTTCCCTTCCTCGTCACCACTCCAACTTGAAATAAATTGTTTAGTGTCCCCACGAACGAACGAATATCTAAAATGAAGACATAGGTGGACCTGGTAGTACATGAAGAGCCAAAATGAATCACGGATTTTAGGATTCAGGATTTAAACAATGCTCTTATTATACTAGTTGGTTCATTTCTGTGTTTTTCGTAATCGTAAAATTTTACTTAGCAAAATTTAATGCAGTATGTCTATATGGTATATACTACAAGATTTGTAAATTGAAATTAGCGCTCTACGGAAAAACACCCGCAATACTATTTCGTCGGGGGTTAATTTGATAATTTACATTTATTTCTCAGGCGAGATCCGGTACCCGTTGTACTACCCTCATTCTCTCCAACCGCGGTCTTGTTTTGATTCGTGGAGCTCAGCTCAGTCAGGGACTCCTAAATCTGCAATTTGATTTTTCTTTTTCTTTTCTTTTTTTTTTTCAGTTTTTTTGTTTTGAGAACTACATGATTATGCCTATGGTAGATATATGTGAGAATGTAGAAGTTTGTGATAAATGAATGTAAATAATATTATCATCTTATCGATCACCTTAGATGAATGATAAGAAGATGGGTTTTCTTTGTGTCATCTACTAAATCAGTAAATCTCAAAGTCTCAAAAGCTACTACAAGGGTTACTAATCCGGCAAGTCTAATGGTGAAGATCATATTGTTTTATATGGATTTGGTAATTCATGGGTTTTCTTTGTGTCATCTACTAAATCAGTAAATCTCAAAGGTTACTACAGGGGTTACTAATCCGCAGGTCTAACGGTGAAGATTATATTATTTTATATGAATTTGGTAATTTTTAGTGAAATTTGGTAATCCCATGTGCTAGCCATGTCAAATCTTTTTTAAATCTCAGCTGTAAAATTTATTTTTTATGTAATAACCCAAATCCTTTGGAGTATGTCTCACTGTACAAGTATTTCCAACCGTGCTGTTCTTAAAATTTAGAGCGTTGCATTGTAGCATAATGTGCGGGCGCACTTTACACTCCTAATTTGGATGAACAGATGCAACATCAACCTGAATCCTAAAGCTGATAACCTTGACCAGTTTAAAAGCCCAAACCTCATTCTGCAGAGCTATAACAAGGTGTCACCTATGAGTCTATCACAAAGCAACTAATTAAACTGGTATATGCGTGATTTGCAGCTGAATGTTGTTGCTTGTTACGGAATAGAATCATATATCCTGAACGCAACAAGTCTATTTTGAATCCGACTGTTCTCTCTAGTAAAGTCTACTATACATGAATAGGGACTCTTTAGCAGTGGCAGAAATCAACAAGTCTATTTTGAATCCGACTGCTCTCTTGTAAAGTCTACTACAAATGACTAGGGACTCGTTTGCAGTGGCAATATGTCCTTATATATAACGAGTATTTAAGCTCAGTCGTTTGGGCTTTGTTAGTTGAAACTTGGGCGCGTATGTAAAAAGGCGTGGACCGTGTGGTAACCAGGAGGTTGGCTAAGTTAGCAACAATGTTCAATCAGTTGGAACTTATCCATCCTTTCTTGGAGTTGGTAATTGTAGACTCTCGACCCGTAAACTCTTTAACTTTGCAATGACATTTCTGCTTTTCATAAAAAAAAAAAATGGTTTAGCTGCATCAATCCAATGAAAACATTTAAACTGAAGACAGTCGCGAACCTACTACTATAACACTAGATCATTTCAGTATCCGTTAATCTGACGCCTTGTGGTTCCCCCTGAATAAATCTCTCGTGTTGCTGTTGTTGTTGTAGTTGCCGTTAGTCGCGAAAATGGAATTTGAGACTGACCAGCCATGCCCTTCTGGCTCGAAATACGATCAGGTGTCTTTGGATTTGTGGACACAGACCTTGAGAATGCTTGGGCAAGTTCCAAAGCAGAAGCTGCTTTTCCATAACGAAGACCATCAGATGGAGCAGGGTTAGATTGCTCTACAGGCTTCCGCCAGGTCTCTGGCTCAGGCCTTGGTTCCTGCTGCTTTTCAGTCGCTTTATTACCATTTCTCCAACTCTCTTTACGCCAGGAACTCTTCTGGGTATCAGTTTTATGGTTATCACATCGGTTATCTTTCCTCTCAGGATCCTTTGCTGCTCTGTGATCAACATGCACATTCTCGGACCTTTCACCATAACGTGCAGGTTCTGCCTTAGTTTCAATCTTGCGAACATCGGGCTTCACCCTTTAGATGCCAAGTAATCATGATGTTTTAGAAGACGAACAAAAATTAAATCGGTAACAGAATAAAGAAAATGTAATAAAATGAAAACTGGAAATGGGAGCATTTACCTGTTGGGTGATTGAATTGATTCAAGGTTGCTGATAACCACATCGTCTACTCCACGCTCTCTAAGAACCTAAGAGAAATTAAACATCACGTAAGTTACAAAAGCAGTGATGAACAAAATTACTAAGTAACAAAGCTGTTGACTGAGCAGATAATAAGGAACCTCGAACCTCTAAAGACTTGTGACAAACAGGGCCATCACAAGGGCTATTGTATCACCATAAATCGGCTAATGCAGGATAAGTGTCAGACTAGGTTGACTAGTTATTTTGAAACAGGATAAAATCATTCCACTCTTAAGGTGCTTCAAAATAGGTAAATAAATTCAAAGTAACTTCTACTTGTTAGTCACGCCAAATCCCACCACCACATTTCAGATACAAACATATCGATGGGGTACTGGGTATCTTTAAATGACTTCATCATCACTTTGTAGAATTATGGAAGCTCATCTTGTGGTGTTTGTATGTCAACGGGGCGACAAAATTGCTTACCAGTTCTCGAGGACGAGCACCACCAAACACTGATTTCCTGCAACACAAGAGAAAAACAATTGATTCCTATCAATGAAGAAGATAGATGATAACAAATCCAAAGCATCTAGCAATATTGTCACGTACTATGGTCATTTTTATGGGTTTGTAAGCCAGAGATAAGATAGAAATTAGAAAGTAAAATAATGAGCACTACTAGACATAAAAAAATTGTCCCTTCTATGATAACCCTAAATATGAATCCCAGCTCACGAACATAATAAACAGGGAAACTAAAACGAAACCCAAGTAACGTATAAGCTTGTCATATGCCTCATATCTTATGGTCTACAAAAGAAGGCCCCAAAGATAGCATAAGAGGCTTTGGCTTATTGGGCTGAATGCTACACACAAACATTAACACGTTAAGCACACAAATAGAGTATCGTATATTTTGTTCTACACTGTTAGCATTCTTGCATCGGCCGCCAGAAAATTATATGCAACAATGAGGCTTAGTAACTTTTACCTATTAGGATGTAGTCTAAGGATCTCTACTAATGTGAATGTATTCTCTATGGTACTCGTCCAACTTGATACTACACGGCTATTTTTCAATTATTTCAGTTACTAAACAACAAGGTAAGAAGAAGATAACAGCACATGCAGAAAAAAATCTTACTATTAACTGCTTCTAACTAGTTGCACTGATATAAAGATCCATAAAAATTATACGAACCTTTCTTTTGCAGCAATTTCTTCCACTTGTTCAGCAATCTGAGCCCGGGGCTTCAGATTCAACTTTGGTCGCTCCACTGCTGGACCCCCTCCCTCATTTCCAGCTAAACCAGATTTAGGAACATTTATATTTCCATGCAACTCAGTAGCAGCTGCTACATGACCAGGGTCATTTACCTGTTGGTACCCCTGAATTCGGAAGTACCAAACCATTAATGAAATTGACCAAAATAAAACCTCAAATAAGCATCACAAACCACACAACAATCGACATCATACCATCTTATGCTCCGTAATAGAAGGTTCCGAAACCTCCAAAGGCTTTGATCTTGGAAGAAGCTTCAATTTAGGCCTCTCTGATATTTCTTCAGATACTGGTGGCTGCAATCTGGAGACACCAGAATATTTCCCATCAGTCGAAACAGGTCGAATCACATCCGGATAAAGTGGAGAACTGCTCTCCTTTGCTTCTGGGTACATAGGAGACCTTGCCCTCTCTGAATTTGGCAACTCTTTTGCACTATCATCAAACCCAACTTCATTACCTCTTCTCTCAGTCATTGTATTCAAGCCACTATATCTCTCAGGTTCAGCGTAATGTATAACTTCGACATCTGGTTGTTGATTATGGTGACGATGAAACTGGGGAACTGGCTTATTTTGCCATCTAGATACCTTATCTAATGCACTAGCCTGGGAAAACTTTGAGATAGCATTTTGCTCAGACCAGCTAGAAGAATGAACTTGCTCATTAGCACCACCTACTTCTTTTCTAACACCCCAAGCATTTGGAACACCTTGATTATTATTATTGCCACCAAGCATTTGATTATTTCCACCAACATGAATGGATTCACTATACCTGTAAGAATGAATTCCACCACTTGTGGATTGAGGCATTGGATTATTCAACACCAGTCGTCCTGAATAATTTGCAGATGTCACTGAATCAAGTTTGGTTATCTCAGGACGAGTAGGTTGAGCTCGAATAACTTCATCACTAATGGTTCTTCTTGGATGAGATATACCATCCAACGGTTTACGTTCGTCCTCATCAAAGTTTCTCCCTATGTTTATAGGATGAGATAAAAATGAAGCTTTTTCATCAAAGTTTTGGTTGGTACCAGAAGATCCTGGGCGTAAGCGATGATCAGATCGATTCACTGGATTTCCCCATGGTGTATGTCGATCATAACCACCACGATCTGATGAAGGCCTTGTAACTCTACACACACAAAAAAAACAATATCTTTCACAGATCTAATTAAATCAACCGAGATAACATTCAAAATCACTGATAACAGATCTAGGGTTTCAATAACAAAGATAAAGATTGGATTCTTAACAAAAACTAATCAAAAATGAAAAGAATTATATGGAATGGAAGGGTTCAAGAAAGGGCACTAACGTTGCTCCAGGAGCTGAAGGAAGAGGAAGGTCAGAAGGGATTGAACCGCCATGAAAATCTTTGAGGGTCATAGTCGAACCGCTAAAAGCTTTCTTCTTTGACATTTTCTTATTTCTTCCTTCTGTAACTCTCCCTCTCGTGCTCTTTCTTTCTCTAACTTTACTTTTGTGTGTCTCTCTCTCCAATCGTAATCTGAATGATGTTTTTGTTTTTCTGGAAGTTCGTGACGGACCTGTAGAAAGAGAGCTACAGAAGCACGAGTGTGTTCGGCCTCAAGAGGATAAACAGCCAAACCCCAACTCCGAAATTTTTGAGATACAGACCAGGAGATTTTTATAAGGAAAAGGGGAAGGAGTCTTGACTCTTGACATTTTCCATCAAATAGGATAGCAGCCGGAGGTCTCATACATGCCTCAAGGGGTAAAACCGTAAAAGTGGAACATCAAACATATTTATACTAGTTAATTCCCAGGCGAGATACAAAAAATAATGCAATAAGTAGGGCTGTACATGGTAACGAGTGACCGGGAAAATCAAACCGACACAAACCTATTAACTAAAACCGAACCTAACCATTTAGTAGTGGAAGGATTTTGGTAAAAAATTAATAACCGACATTAATGGTTTCGGTTTTGGTTTTTGCTCAAAACCGAACCGAATTATCAGTGGAAAACTGGTTATCTTCCACCGTTGATAGAAATCAAAGATTTAATCTATAACCTTCACTTTTCCCTAATAACCTAAGACTAGGTCGACCTCATTTCATTCTTTTTCCAACAGACTTCTCTTCTTTTCACTAGTTTTTTTTCTTCACTCCTCTTCTGAAGAAATCAAATCAAATCAAACCACCTCCATGATTTGATCTGTTAACAAATCAAATCATGATACTACACTAATCCCTAATCTTCTTCTCCTCCTTCTTTTTCTCTTCTTCTCAGCTTAAGCTTGTAACCCTAATCCCTAATCTTTAAATTCCCCACACCATTTTTAGACGAAACAAGAACAAAATCGACCATTATCTAAGGTATGTTATATATTTAAATCATTTGATCTTACCCGTGTAGTTGTGTTACATGATTTAAGATTAAACTTGGATTTTCTAAAACAATTTTGCATTTCTTTTTGCAGGTTTCTTTAATTTAACTCTGGAAGATTCTAATTCAACTCCAATAGCCCACGTTTTCGCTGATACACGAATCAAACATAAGTCTAGTATAGTAGTATGATTAGTTTTTTTTTATTATTTTAAAGTTTTTGGTGAAACTGAATGAAGATGTAATGTTTATGTTTGAATTGTGTTTTGGAATATTTATGAATTTAAAATGTGTATGAAATATGAATGTCTGCAGGTAAGTTTAAAAATCTTTGAACTGTGATCTATTTTTTTTTTAAGATTTGAAATGTCAGTTTCAGGAAACTGACATAACAGTCGGTTAACCAAAACCCACTGGAATAAACCGAAACCGGCTAAAAATCGAGTTGATGGTTAATGGCTCGGTTATGGTAAGATTTTTAAAAACCGAGAGTAATGGTTTTGGTTTTGATTTGGCTGGAAACCGAGCCGAAACAGACCATGTATAGCCCTAGCGGCAAGGATACCATATCCAAAAGAGACAAAGTGGTAAAACCTATTGTATATATAATTTCAGAATAATTTAAAGAGTTGTGGTTGAAAACTGAGCAAAGCTCGAATTCTAGAGCTTCTGGCCCCACTTAAGAGATTATGATAGACACATATTTGTGTCTGTATTAGTCCCGAAATTATATATTGTTAGTATTTTATTTTGCACTAATTTGGTTAATTGTTGTGTTTTTAGGTATTTTTGAAGAATAAACAATCGTAGAAAATTAGGATTAAAAAATGTTAAAGGCACCCAGAGAAATTGATAAAGCCACGCCAAGAAAATTGGTAATGGCACACAAGCTTATGATAAAGGCACCCTCTTTTAAAAATCAAATTTTAGTTTTGGCGGAAAAACTTGTTCTTTCAAAACTCTCGAGTTGTGAAGATTAAAGGGATATTTACAATTCTTCAAGACAAGAATATTTTCGTACCTCTTTAATAGGATTTGTGTTTGATTCAGAAACTCAACCAAATCTTGTTGGTTGCACTAAAAATGGAAAAAAGATGATTCCCGTCGCTGTGAAACACAAGGAAATATCATGTGGGATTTGATTCTCTATTTTTTGGATAAGGAAAGATATTTTCTCGAGTTGGGAAATATCCAATGAGTTTTTACTGTCAAGTTTTAAAGAAGAAACAACATCAACATAGTTAAGGAAAACAGAGTATCACTGAGATTATCTTCTATCTGCCAAATATGTGATCATTAATTAAAAGAGATTTTCGAAGATTTGAAGAGGTATTGATGTTGTATTATAAATAGGGAGTCGAACAGAGAGTTCGGGGAGCCTGGCTTCTGCCAGAAATCAAGAAATCAAAATCATAAAAAAAATTGTTGTTGTTGAGGAAGAAGATGAAGAAAACGTCACCAAAAGGTTGAAGAAACTGTTACCAAAAGGGTAATTGTTGTTAAAAATTGTTACCTAATCGTTTGTATTAACAGTTTTAGCAACAGTTTCTGCTGCAGTAACAGCGACTGATCATGGTTTAAATACATAAAAGAACAGTCCTTTTCCAACTGCACCCACTGTTAGTCGTTTATTCGATAGGTAATTCTATTGATTCAGCGACTCAATTAGTCAGTTCTTTTTGTAATTTTCTTATTGAATCATGAATAAAAAGAGTTTTCCTTCCATTCTTCTTGCGGTGAGTATCTAGTTTCCTTCCCTAGGCTTAGAGATGAAGTTCTATTCTGTTTGCTAGCATGTTTTAATTATTTTCTATAACAATTCCTCGTGGTCCTATTTCTTGGTTAATATTGATAATAATTTCTTCATGTGTCCTTTAATGCTTAAATAATTGTTTTAATTATTCTTTTTAGAAAATAACATTTTATAATCAAGATAATTGTTAATCTTTTGAGAATAAAAATTCCATATCTCCCCAAACGTAATATTTTGTTCGAAATTTTTTTGAGTAGTAGTTTGAGAAAATTATAGAAAATAGTTATAAACATCTAGTTTGCATAATAGTGATAAAATCTAGAGTCCTAGGTTTTCTTTTATTTAATTATCATTTTTAGTATTTGTTTTATTTTTGGATTTAAATTAGAAAAAATCAATTTGTCATTATCATTAAAATTAATTAAAAAATAGGAATTACAATTCCAAAATCTCAGTGGAACGAAACATACTTGCATACTATCTCATCGACAGCTGTGCTCTTGCGGTAACAAATTAAAATTCCCATCAGATTATACCAATAGTATTTGTGGGGTTTGAAATCTTTTTGTTGTTTTTCGCCGCACATGAAATGGGGTAGGTGATGATTACTTTCTAACTAATATAAAAAATCTAATTATAGATTATGCTGTTTCTTTTCCTTACCCTATCTTTTTTGGATGATTGTTTCTTCATATACTTTTGCTTTTTTTCATGATTTAAAAAAAGAAACCTTACATAGGGGGCTGCAAAGTCCATAAAGGGGCTGCAAATGGATTCAGGGTGAACAAATAATCCGTTAAGGGGTATCCTAGGGGTTATGTTAAATTTCCATATTACCCATCTATCTATGAAAAAGTCTATTTTGCCCTTCAATCAATCAAAACCTAAGAAAAACAAAACCTTACAAAATTTTCATTTCAATTCAAAACCTTTCCCTCTCCCTCCATATCTCATCCTTCTCCATTTGAACCGAATTTCTCCATTGAATGGTGTATACAAGGTATTCAACAAAACCCATGTTAAGTTTAGAACCCAAAAGTGATTGATTTTCTTGATGGTTTTGTTAAAAAAATTGGGTTACAGAAAAATTTACGGTTGGGTTCGATTGGAAAACCCAACCGTAAATGTATGTTCTCAAGAACTTACAGTTGGGTTCCATTCGAACCCAACCGTAACTGGTTTGTTCTACATTTTACAGTTGGGTTATTAAAAAAACTCAACCGTAAATAAAAAGATAGAAGATGAAGATGAAATACGGTTGGGTTTGATTATGAACCCAACCGTAAAAAATTTGTGCTAGAATTGTTTTGGTTAAATCTGTTATCTCTAGCTTTGTGATACATATTATGTCTGTCTACAAATGGCCTCTGAAGATACTTGCGCGGTGTGAAAAGGCCATAAGGAATTTTATATGGACGGGTGATTCTAAGAAGAGCAAAGCTTTAGTTGTGGCATATGAGAAACTTTGATGTCCGTATAGTGAACGGGGTCTTGGGATAACAAGATTAGAGGTGGTGAATAAGGCCATGTTAATGAAATTATGGTGTAATATTAAGCACTCTCCTAAAGGTTGGGCTAAGTTTATGAGAGCTAAACTTTTAAAGCTGAATGGTGAGGTGATTGATTACAAATTAAAATCCTCTATTATGCCAGCACTTAAAAACAATTATATTTTACAGTTGGGTTCGATTCTGATTTCCAACCGTAAATGTATGTTCTCAAGAACTTACGGTTGGGTTCCATTTGAACCCAACCGTAACTGGTTTCTTTTGAATTTTACGGTTGGGTTATTAAAAAACTCAACCGTAAATCAGAAGGAAGGAGATAAAGATGATATTTTACGGTTGGGTCCGATGCTAAAACCCACCTGTAAAACTGTTACGATTGGTGTTCATCCATGAACTTACGGTTACGGTTGGGTTGGGAAGAACATCTAACCGTAAATGACATTTACGGTTGGGTTCGACATGAAAACCCAACCGTAAAATTCTCTGAATAAAAAAAAATCATATTTTTGTACGTAATTTCATCAAATTTGAGCCATTAAAAGACCAAGAGTTTAAGTTAGAGGTATACCTCACTACTCTGGTTGAGTGAATCAAAATCTAGGGTTTTTTTAAAAAACCCTAAACATTCTCTTCTAATTTTTCTTCCCACCAAACCAGAAAGAAAAAAAATTGATTTTATTTGATTTGATTAAATTTAAGATTATTTTAGATTAATTATGATTACCATAATCTATTAGTTAATTAGTTTTACTAATATTAACTAATCAGGGGTAGTTTAACCATTATGAAAATATCATGGATAATGGGTTTTTGCAATTCATTTCAAATGTCTCTATTTTGTCTTTACATGGATAGTCTCTTTATAGACTTTGCAGCCCCTAGATAGCTAAAAAAATTGATTTTGATTTTTGTGTTACTTTACATGTACTATTTTTATCGATTTCAAATGATTCTCTATCAGTATATTAGATTACCCATGGATGACTTATAAGAACTTCATTCAAAAACCTAACACCGCCTCCTCTCCTCTTCCTCTCATATTCTCTCTTCCTTTTTTTTCTTGCAATTTCATCTTTGTTCATTAATGTTAATTCGTAGCTAGGTTTAGTTCTTTTCTCATATTTATATTTTAACCCATGCTCATATTATTGTTTTTGTTAGTTACAGTGAGTGATTATACCTGGATGTGCAATGGCTTCATGTTTAGAATCTCACAATCTAGCAAACAAAAAGTTTACAATCTCATAGTGGAGTTTTGAGCCTCCCGCAACTTTATCTTAGAGTTATTTCAGGGTTGAAGTTCAATTCGAACAGTAATTTTGTGAACCCTAATTTTATTCTAGGGGGTGATGTTTTTGTAATTTTTGCAGCCATTTTTTGGATCTAAGAAACCTAATTTGACTGTTGAAGTTTATACAAATACATAATCCAGGGGTACCGAATCTAACTTTCACTTGGTTTTAGCGTTTCATGAGAATCCTATTGCTTATTAAGGAATTACAAAATCTCTCTTTTCTAAGGTGGTTGAATTGCCAATTTGGGCAATAGTTGGAGTATAAAGATTCATGTATGGGAATGGTAAGATTTCTTCCTATTTTGTGTAATGAAGGTTATCTGAGGGCAAAGCTTATTTGATTGAATTTGTGGCCGTGGAGTTGGTACAAAGGGGCATTTCATTGCAGACTTGGACTCCATAGAGTTGGTTTGGAGTCTGCGACTAAGCCAGAAGTTCCAGGATTGCTTTGCACATGATAAATGTTATTTTAATTCAATTTTATTTGCATCATACTATATCTGTATTTGTGCTACTTATTGCAATTTAAGGTACCTTAACACTTGAGAAACATTACATAAATAACAATGTTTTACGACTCACTTTGAATCTTACGCGTTGATGCCCATCTTTTCCTTCATCTTTCAAGTTAGCATACGCAGTTTGACTCAAGTCACTCAACACATTTCTACAGACAGTGCCGATACCATAAACTTAAGTTAGAGATCAATATGACTCACTGACTAAACCAAAAACAAAACTGAGTAATTTTGTAGATAAAAACTGTTGAATTGCTGACTTAGCTAGGAAATGTTTCTTACTTTTCATGTAAATAAATTTAAATCTTAGAGAAGTGAATTTTGTAGTTTGTTTTGTTATATAAATTTTAAAATTGAAACACAGCAAATTCATTTCAACAGACGCCGATGATACCAGAAACTTAAGTTAAAGATCAATATTGACTCACTAATACCAAAAACTAATAGAGTGTAGAAGTATAAGTGTGTGAAGAGTGTGTGTGAGGAAGTGTGTTTTGTAAGAATTAGAATAGAGACTATATAATGTCTCTCTTGTACCTGATAATATCTATCCAATACATTCCAGTAATATCTTTCACAATGTAGTTATTGATATTCCATTATGGTGTCAGAGCCATACCTGGGTAGAACCAAAAAAAAAAAAAATCTCTGATAAGTTTTCTTTTTAATTCTTCCGCATTCAATGGATTAAATTTTTAATTCTTTCTTGTTCCAATCAAATTCAACCTTGATCGAATCAATTCGTCGATCTATTCAGCTTCAACATGTTCAACAGTCAATGCCACAACATTAAATTCCTGCATCCATTACTTTATCTCTCTGTCAATCAACAACAAGAGAAATTTTCTTGATTAAAGTTCTGTCATCATCGATTGGAGAGCAGAATCTTTATCACCTTTATCAGAAACAACAGAATTAATCTTCAACCTCTACATGACCGACAAAAGAAAAGAAACCAGTACAACTTGAGACAATACAATAATAGAATCAATTAATTCTCTGGTATTGTTGACAGGTCTATGACTTCTTCTTGGAACTCATTGTTTCCTTTATTGATCAGAGAAAACAATTAATAATAAGCAGATCCTTCATTATCTCTGTCAATTTCCCTCTCTCCCTTATCACAATCTCAACGCAATCAAGAAACATCTCGAAATTCATTTTTCTCTCTCTCTGAAATTCCTTGTTCGCTTCAAACCCTAGAAATTCAAAATGAGAGAGATTCTTCATATCCAAGGAGGACAATATGGAAACCAGATCGGAGCAAAGTTCTGGGAAGTAGTGTGTACTGAACATGGCATAGATCAAACTGGAAGATATGAAGGTGATTCAAAACTTCAATTAGAGAGAATCAATGTTTATTACAATGAAGCAAGCTGTACTAATGGATCTTGAGCCTGGTACTATGGATTCACTTAGATCTGGTCCATTTGGTCAGATCTTCAGACCTGATACCTTCGTTTTTGGTCAATCTGGTGCTGGTACTGGGCTAAAGGTCATTATACTGCAGATGCTGAGTTGATTGAATCTGTTCTTGAATGTTGTGAGAAAAGAAACATAAAATTGTGACTGCTTACAAGGGTTTCAAGTGTGTCATTCGTCGGGAGGAGGTACATGATCAGTAATGGGAACGATGCTTACATTCTCGGTGTTTCTGTCACCAAAGGTTTCAGATACTCTTGTGGAACCATATAATGCTACTCTCTCTGTTCACCAACTTGTTGAAAATGCAGAGGAGTGTATGGTTCTTGATAATGAAGCTCTGTATGATATTTTCTTCAAATCGCTATCAGACGTTCAGCGAGAAGAGGTGCAGTGAAAGGTATCAGTGGATTGATTTATGAAGAAACTCGTGGTGTTCTTAATTCTTGAGAATGTGATTTGTGATACTGTTACTTACACTGAACATACTAGGAGAAAAACTGTAACCGCAATGGATGTGGTTTACACTTTGAAGCGACAGGGGAAAACTCTTGAAGGTTTGGGAGATACTCTTAACTCAGATAAGAATACTCTTACTAAAAGTATTCTTTCATTCTACTGCATTTGTGGTTCTAATGCTTTTCTACAATGGATTATGGTAACAATCCTCCTTGGTCCTGTGCACTCGATTTTGGTTCTTGTTAGAGTTTTTAAAACTCAATCTCTCGATTTTGTTTCCTCTTCAGATCTTTTAGATCAAATTCATATAAGACTGAATTATTTCAGCTTTGATTCACAGTTCCATGTAAGTCTGATGCTGACTCATCAGCATTGATGTTCATTATACATGTAAGACTGGTGCAAAGTTCACCAGCATTGTTCAATACCCGTAAGACTGGTTTAAAACACACCAGCAGGATGATTCATTTGATTTTTCAATCAATTCGATTTTTCAATTTCATGGTTCAGCTATGTCAGTTCAAGTTGTGGTTTCAAAATGTGAGATTCAAGATTCAATTCAAGATTTAATTTCATTCCTATTCAATTTCAGATTTCAGCTGTCAGTCATTCTTGTTTTCTCTTCTTAATCCAAATTTCATCTACACTCAAATCGGTTTCATAATTCTTTCAATTCTTTCTTCAATCCT
Source organism: Papaver californicum (assembly GCA_023531435.1). NCBI lineage: Eukaryota > Viridiplantae > Streptophyta > Magnoliopsida > Ranunculales > Papaveraceae > Papaver > Papaver californicum. Next base: position 654,058 of record JAJJMC010009453.1, on the reverse strand, counting down.
CTTTTCAATTTCAATGCTCACTTCAATTGCATCTCGATCTGATTTTCTGCTTCATTCGTGGTTCTAAATTTTTTCTTGGTATGTGCTGTGTGAAATGATTCTTTGGGATCAACTTCGACTTTGATGGTGACAATGTTTGCTGGTTCTACTACTATATGGATTGCTTGCAGTTAGTGGATAGTCCACTCGTCAAACTCTGCCAGTGCATGATAAATAGTTTTTACATATACAAATAAGTGCAAGATGAGTATATCAATACCTTGCTGGTTTTTCTTTACTGTGAATGGCTATCTTGGAGAGCAGTCTTCTATCTCTGATGCATGATCATTGTCCTCTACAACCACCACTGCTGCAACATACTTTGTTAACTCTTCTGGTTTGCTGTTTTTTAAGTGTCACAGTGATGTTCATAGAGTCTGTATTTGCAAGTTCAAGATTCATTTACAATGTACCATGAACTTGAGGGGGATAATAGAGTGTAGAAGTACAAGTGTGTGAAGAGTGTGTGTGAGGAAGTGTGTTTTGTAAGATTTAGAATAGAGACTATATAATATCTCTTGTACCTGATAATATCTATCCAATACATTCCAGTAATATCTTTCACAATGTAATTATTGATATTCCATTAAAAACTCCATCCTTTGAGCAATTTGTAGACAAACGATGTTCAGTTGCTGACTTATCAACGGAATGCTTATTACTTTTCATGTTTATCACACTGTTGAGTTAATAAAAAACTGAGTTTATGTTGGCTTTTAATGTTCGTTTATTATTAATTACTTCATATAAATCCGTCCAACTTTTTCTATAAGTTCGAAGTTTGAACAACTTTTCCCCAAAAAGCATCAACAATATAGCACGTTGAGGCGACTTTATGTCTGAACAAATAAGCAATTTTATATGTGATTTCATATATACTAATTTTGATTGACGATCAGTACAAGGTTAACGTTCAAATTATTTCCTCGCAAACACAAGCTCTTCTATTGGTTTTGATGATGACTTCGAGTTCGGTTGTATCAACACTGCTGGAGAAGTTCCATACAAATCGTATATATACTCCCTCAATTCTTCATAAACTGAATTAAATCAACTTTGTATAATATTTAAGACAATAAGGAGAGGAATATATTTTTAAGTATTTGTTACAATTCTACTTTTAAAATAGTAAAATTTAGAAATAACATATCTCTCAAATTATGACATGAATATTTATAAATTTGATATCGTTTTTTTTTTTTAAAACACCTACATAATGAATGTAAACATGACTATCAAATTATACACATTTTATACTAATAATAATTAATCAAAAAGATAATTTTAAAAATATTACATTGTTTAATAAAATTACTCAATTTTTAAAGAACAAAATTTTAAATCGAGTAGCTCAATTTATGAGGAATGGAGGAAGTACCAAATTTGGGACCTTGCCGAAAGAGATGCGGGTAGATCGTATAGCTTATGATATAAATTTTGATTTCATACTCAAAGAAATGCGGGAATCGCTTGCTTCTCAAAAGGATACAACAACTCTTGCGACTATTCTTCTTGAGCTGAAACAAGCTACTAAAAATTTTAAGTTCCATATTTTTGACGAAGAAGACGATACAGAAGGATGACTTTTTAAGATAGGATAATATTTTAGTCTTCATGGTGTTATTGAGGCCCAAATGATGGACTCAAACTAGTCTCCCCAAGGCAACGCTTGCCCGGAACAGAGGAAGATTCAAATGCATCAAGAAAAGGGGTAGAGTCATCAGAACAAGAGCTAGAGGTAAAATATCTTCATCTAGGACAAGGTTTGGGGAAGATTCTAAACTATGTATGATCATTGTGTCATGATCAGATAAGTTTTCAAAGAAATTTACATTTAGATTGGGGTCAGAGAGGTTATTATACCAGCTATATGAGTGCTTAGGGCATCCACAGTCACGCGATTATCCTAAAAGACTAAAGATCAAAAAATTTGATCTTTACTTCGGCCCAAGAACAGCCATGGATAGTCAAGCGGGGTTCTAGTATTGCGCATAATGTTGAGTGAAAGCTTAGGGCTACGCTTGAGAAGACGGACGAGATACTACAACTTCGCTTGCTCCAGACGGTGTGATAGGGTACCGCCTGATGTGTAGCGGAATGCCAACTTAACGCCCAAGTCCAGACGGTACCCTAGCACCTCGCCCAAACGACAAGCGGTTCTCCAGAATCTCGCCTGGTGAAGCGAAATTCCAGCACCCCGTCTGAGTAAATTGTGCGTGTGCGAAAAGAAAGTGTGAGGATTTTGTGCGTGTGCGAAAACAACGTGTGAGGGAATGGGACGGGCGGTGTCCTAGCGCAAAACCGCCTGGTATTTCCAGGCGAGCTGCTAGGAGCCCGCCCCACTCTAACTTCGTTTTTTAACCTAAAGAACCCTAATTTTTTCACTTCTTTCTCCTGTAGCCGCACATAGCTTCTCCAACAACACCCATCTCCTCAACCCAACTTCACACTAACCTTCCCAAACGAGAACCCAAAATCCCCTTACAAAATTTTGAGACTTCGCTCAAGATTTTTCCAAGCGCAATCAAGGTATCTTTTAACAAAAAAATTAGTATAAATTATTTTTGTTTTGTAAATAAAAAGTAGAGTATGTTGTTTTGATGATTTTGTAGTTAAATTGGTTATATATGTTGAATGATTAACCATGTAATTATCATGTTATAAATTGATTATCGAATTCTAATTATTAGGTTGTAATTATGGAATTGGGAAAATATTTAGGGTTTATGAATGTTATAAATTGGGTATAAAAAAGTGTTGATAATTTGTTGAATTGAATATAATTGATGAAGTTATTGTTTAATTTTAGTTGGGTTGTGGTTAATTTTTTGATAAATTGAGTAGATTGTCTAGAAAATTTAGGAATTTGAAATGTCTATATTTTAAAACATATGTGTAAGGAAGTTTTTGCAATTGGGGAATTTTTATGATATTTGGTATAATTGGGGCGTTGAGATTGTTCTATTTTGTTAATGATATTTGTTCAACAATGTTTGATTTTTTTAGGTTGGTACATATGATTATGTAATTAGATAATTACTTTTGTGTTTATGAAATTAACATGTTTTTCCTTGATTTATTGATTATACTAGATTTTTATCTTTATGCATTGTGGGGATTTACTCTTGATTTTCAATGTTGTATGAATTGTTTGCCCAGATGTCGAGCAGTGTGACGTCCAAATTCGTTGGCCGAAAGAAGAGGGCCAAAAAGGCTAAAATCGTCGAGGAATCAGAAGATGGCCGTATGGGAGAAGAAACGATTGATGTTCCCGGGTTGGAACAATATACAGTTGTGGAAGATACGGAGGAGCACGTCTCCACCAATATTACATATTCAAGCGACGCCAATTTCAAGTTTTCACATCGTGGTTCTCTCAAATCCGTCCTTCAGATCTACCGAGGTATTATTAAACATGCCCCTAGGGTAAAATATATTATTGAAAGGGGAGGATGGGGCCGATTACTGTCCATAAATGAAGTAGATTCATCCCATGCTCTTATTGACTATATAGTCGAGCGCTTTTGGGATACGACAAACACTTTTCACTTCTCCTTTGGTGAGCTTGGATTCACTCCCCTTGATTGGGTAATGTTGACAGGGATTAGTATAGGTGTTGGCAGTGTTCCGTATGAAGCAGAGAAGTTTCAATTTGAATATGTCCGAGAGCATATATTTCCTAAACTCAAAGATAGTGCGGTCTGTAAAAGAGAAGGTATTCCGTTCCAGTGGGTTTCAGATGCAATTACTGTCAGATTTTTGAGCATATATTTTGATGAACAAACTTTGACTGCGTCTAACGATGATAGTAGGCTTGCTGATAGAGTGGCCAGAGCCTTCTATATGTATGTTTTGGGTCAGTTCTTCTTTTCAAATGCAAAAACCTATATTGATGCTGGATGGTTAGCGGCATTTGAGGATCTAAATGCAGTTGACCAGTACGACTGGGGTACTCCTGCGTTGTCTAAATTGTATTCTGGTCTCGCCGCAGCTGCCAGGGACAAAAGTCATTGTCCGGACCCTTCCAAATTTTGGAGGTAAATTTGTTTGTGTTATTTAAAATTCTATTAAATTGTTTTTTTATTGCTAAGTTATTTATTCCATTGGTTTTCATGACATTGTAGTTTTGGGGGTACGAATACCTGGGCATTTATCGTCCAAATAACCCTTCGCCTGAAAGTGAACATCAATTGCCTAGATGTCGTAGGTGGTTGTGTATCCGGAGGAAGGGTATTGACATTGTTCGTTCAAGGACTAATTTGAGTCAGTTGTCTGTAGACTCTGTGACTTGGCAACTGTGGGGAAATGTAGTACAGTACCTGGAACCTGAAATTCGACGCAGAGTTTTAGAGCTCTCTGGGAGAAGGGTTATATTCACTTGGCTAGACACCGTGAGTTTATAAATAACTTTGATTTAACAATTAAATTTTTTTGTCATTGTATTTTGGTTAACTGATTGGTATTTTTTTATTGTACTTTTTTTGGATAAAGCATAACATGTATCTCGGAGATTGCTGTTAGAGGCAGAACAATGCAACATGGGGCGTTCCTGCCAACCCCCTAGCCGGGTTTCCAACTTCACCGACGACGTGTTTGAGGAGATGACTATAAACGGTCATGTCCTCGCAAGTGAATATGTATGTGTCGTGGACTATGATCTGTATTTTGAATATTGGCGACATGTGACTAACCTTTACAAATATGTCACGAAAGTCGATTGGGAGGTTGAAACACAACATCCCACGTCTTTGTGAACATGTACCCATTCCGCCCCCACAACAGCTACCATACGTATGTATTCAACAAATGAAACTATATTTTTGATTTTACTTTACATTGTTGGTTCAATAGTTAATTTAATTTTTTTTATCACAACTCACCGCTTATGGTTTAGTTCAAGAGTTGTCTGATTTTACCCAAGATTTTCGGGAATTTACGTTAAATGAAACTAAGGATCGGATGGACTCTTTCATTACCAAAGAAGTAGAAAATCAGAAGCTACGAAATGAGGTTTCCATGTTGAACTCACAGCTTGCCCATTTTTGTCAACAACAACCACCCATTGGGTTTGGCTCCTATTCTCAGAATATGCCACCACCAATGTGGAACACAATGTCTCAGGAATCTTCATCAACAATCCAATCAAATATCTATAGTGTCAGACCATCGTTGCCTCCTTTTATGCCACCGCGCTCGGCCTCCGAAAGTTCGCTTGATCCGGAAGACTAGTTATTTATTAGCATTGAATTATAGTCATATTTGAATTATCATTTCAAATTACTTTTCTTACGTTTTCTGTTTTGTGTTGTCAATTGAAAACTCTGTCGTTATGTCATTTGCTATTGGCATTTCATATCTTAATTGTTAGTTTAACAAAAAAAAATTATATTTAGTTCAAACTTTTCAAATTACTTTTTCTTTTCATACTACTTTTTCTTACTGTATTGTCTTGTCTTTCTGTCATATGCTATTCTTTCTTGTCTTGTCTTACTTTTTCCCTTTCACATTTTGGTGATTTGCATTTCATTGTCCTGTCAACCTACAATTAATATCTCTGAATTTCCAACGCTCATTTTTGCATCGAAATGGTGACCGTGTATTGTCAATTCAATTCTCAAAATCATTTCCGAATCTTCCTATAAATTAACTCACCCAATTCTCCAATAATACAAACCAAAAATACCACCATCTCTTCCAATACAACCAACGAAAAAAATAAAATGGCAAACTCTCTAAATAACATTCACAACTATGGTTCCTCTTCTTTTATTCCTCCTCCTCCTACTTCTTCTTCACTAGGCGATGATGATAACAATAGTTATTACTCATCAGACGAAAGTTCACTTGCATTGAACTATAATAACCAAGCACTCACTGCTGGATTAATTGTTTCAAGTATGAACTGGCCACATACACGTATACAAATACCAAGAGACCGTGATACCGGTGCCAAAATTCTATGGAGAGATTACTTTTGCAGAAACCCAACGTTTCCTCCAAATGTATTCCGTAGAAGATTTAGAATGCATCGAGATTTATTCAACTGTATTGTGGGTGATGTTGTGGCGGTAAATAATTATTTTGTTCAAAAAAAAGATGCTTGTGGTGTTCTTGGATTAACCCCTCACCAAAAAGTGACTGCCGCAATAAGAATGTTAGCTTACGGTTGTGCGGCAGATAGATGAGTATTTACGGATCGGAGAAACCACAGTGTTGGAAGCTACTGGTAGGTTCTGTAAGACGATAGTCCATCTGTACGAGAAAGAATACTTGCGCACACCAACTAAGCGTGATGTTGAACTGCTTCTTGATGAAAACAAGGAAAGGGGATTTCCGGGGATGATTGGAAGTGTTGATTGCATGCACTGGAAATGGGATAAATAGCCATCGGCTGAATCTGGTTCTTATACTGTGTACAAGGGTAATGAAAGTATTATCCTGGAGGCAGTAGTGTCGTATGATCTTTGGTTTTGGCATGCATTTTTTGGTATGCCTGGTTCTAACAATGATATCAATGTGATAAACCGTTCGTATATCTTCAGAAAACTAATCAACGGTAAAGCACCGGCAGTAAACTTTGTTGTCAACGGAAATCAATACAATATGGGGTATTATCTGGGTGATGGAATATACCCAGAGATAACAACTATTGTGACTACGATTAAACATCCAGATTCTCAAAAGAAACATAAATTTTCTGCTATGCATGAAGGTTATCGAAAAGATGTAGAACGCGGCTTCGGGGTGCTGCAAAATCAATTTACAATCATCAAACAACCAGCACGAATGTAGAATCCAGACGTGTTAGCATATATAATGAAAACTGTCATCATTCTACATAATATGATAGTGGAAGATGAGCGTTTACCCAGTGATTGGCCGCATGAGTATGAGCAACGCAGCCACGGTGCACCAGTAAATATTTCTAGACACAACACTCTTGAACTTTCGAGAATGAGCATTGACCAATGCAGACGTGCAGTATTCGATAAACAGACTGGGATTCGTATGCGAAATGACTTGATCGAACACATATGGTCACATTTTGGTGAAGAGTAAAAATTTATAAATACTCTCTATAGGTTTTGTGGGTAAATCTCTTGTAAACCCCCCCGAGATAAAACTCGGCCACTAGGGGGACCTAGGGGTTTAAAGGCTTGCTGCACATGCTAAGTGTAGCCGCGATTCCTGCGAAAGTGATTGTAGCTTTACTTATTAGGTCTTGTTATATGACAACGTTCATTTTATATCTGAAGTGTCAACGCTCATTTTTTTTTTAATCAAGTAAAATCAAACCGTTGTATTTGAATTAATTTTTAAAAACAAAACAAATTGAAATTTATAATTAAATTAGGATACATTCAAAACATAACAATTTATTCGTTAAAAAGAAACTGAGAATACTTCTATAAGACTGGCCTCTATGATTGGTTTAATCTTTTCTTCAAAATTTCTTCCTTCCTAAATTCGATGTATTGTCTTGACACATCATCCATTCCAGACAGATCCATCGTCATTATACGAAACTCCTCTTCTGCTTCTTTTCTAGCTAGTTTAGCGCAAACTCAGATTCTCTCTGCGCCATCTTCATTTGTCTTTGTTCCGTATATTTGGCGTTGAAGTTTTGTTGCTCTCTATAAATATTTTCCATCGTTTCATGTTGGACGCTAAATTTTGCTTTCCCTTTTGTCTTCTGTCGTTTCGCCTATTTTTTCCCCATTTGACGGATTAATGTGTTAGGGATATCTCCTATGTCTTCATAGCCATTGGTGTCATCTAGGCATAAGTCCTGTGTTTCCTGGTTGTCATGACTGCTGTCGTAATCTGACTCAGCTTGTGATGAATCGAAAACAACTGCCGATTGTCTGGAATATTTAATGTTATCTAACATAACTGTATAGCAATTTTCATGCTTAAAACTTCTCCCAGTAGCTTCCTTGAAAAGCCTCTTTACTTATGTAATCTAGTTTTTGAATTCAATTTAGTAGAGGATATATAATTTGAAACATTAATGTAATCAGCAAAATTAAATGAGTAGTTACCTTATTTTCGGGCCCCCATCCAGTATGATTTTCCCTTTCCACTTCCGCCTCTTTTGCAGACAAAAGTGCCACATCTTTACTTATAATTTGAAATCTTTTCTGAAAGGAGGTCCAACTACGTTCTGGCATCGAAGGTATTGCTTCTTTCATCCGATTTAATATACGAGACCATAATTTTTCTTCGGATTGATCGGTACCAATACTAGAATCTTGAGATATTAACAAATGAATTGTACACATCGTTACATCTTCAAGTGTAGAAAAATTTGGACCTCGGGGTTTTGATGGCGGCATGATTGTAATCGATTTGCAAGCTTATTAAATGAAAATAAAACTTTAGAAATTTCGAATACAATATCAATGAGTGAGTTGAGTGAGTTTAGTAAAATGAAATTGGTTTAGTATTCCATATATAGTGTAAAAATATTGCCGTTGTAACGCCAACGGTTAAATCACCGGTAACATCTCAACGGTAAACATAATCCAACGGCAATCTGATGGATCTAGGCGAGCTGCTGGAGTAACGCCTGTGACGGACGACATTCTGTGACCTCGCTCAAAGTCAGGCGCAGCTATGGAGCTCCGCCCGTACACAAACGGCATTCTGTGACCTCGCTCACAATGGGCGGTTCTTTGGCGCACCGCTTGGAGGTAAGCGTTACTCTGGTACTCCATTTCATCAGGCGAAGGCTCAGCATAATGCTTCGTCAGGCGAACTACCAGCGCAACGCCCGTGTTTCTGAACGTATTGCTAGGACGCCGCTTGCTGCTGAACGAAGTTCTAATACCACGCTTGATCATAACATTTAGTCGTCGATTAGAGATTACTTTTGATCAGCTACAGTGGATTTCAGCGATTAAAGATTACTTTTAATCGCACGGCTGTAGCTCCATTTTCTCGACTAAAGATCAAATTTCATCTTTGATCCGCTTTTTAGTTGACGACTGCAGTTGCTCTTATCAGACTCAGAAGAGAATAGTAAATGGTCATAGATGTCATCCAGCTCCCCATTATGAAGAATTGGATAGTAATCAATTTGATAAGCAAAACGGAAGCATAAGATGCAGAAATTATGCGGAAGATTATAGAATCCAAAACCGACCACCGATCTTGGGGATGTACCAACTGACACAGTGACTTGTTTTAGCAAGGGTCTTTCAATAGTAATCATAGCTACAAGTCTAAATGTATCATCTTCTAGAGGCATACGGTTAGCAGGTCTTTTACACAACACCAATCCTACTTTAGAAGCTATTTGCGACACTACTGTTTCATTTTGCAAGATATGGGTTAAGTTATGGAGAGAGAACCAAGTATTGATGAAACAAAGGTATCGACAATATATGAGAATTAAGGGGTACCATTCTGTGATTGTTAAGATGTCACCATAAATGATTCGGTAGTTGGCCATACAGACTGAAGATGCAGTTTCCTTTTTTTCAAAGCTAATTTTGAAGTGATTATGAGCCAAGATAGAGATAGAGATAGCGCATATATTATTCTTACCCCATATAAACTGAAGAGCTTTACTGACTTCCAAGAGGGAGTATGATGAGGTGGTAAATAGCCTTAGCTAAGATGCAATGTTTCCTTCAATGATTTGGGGTACTCCTATTTTAGAGATGGTTGAAGAATGGGGATCTAAAATTGATTCTGCTAATTTTAAAGAATTGTATGAGCATACTAAATCAGGCTGAGAGTAAATGCTACCAACACAGAAAGAGGAGCTAGAGAGATGGGAAAAAAAGACAGAGAAATAATAGAAGAACAAGCAAGTTTAAATGGATACTAAGATAATAAAGGTTAATGGGAATCTGAGTTTATTTTAATTAAAGAAAAATATACAGAGAAGTAACCACAGAAGTGACACCAGATAAGACAGAGCAAGGGGTTTAATGAGGCTAAGCTTGTACTACAATACACTCAGCCTATCTATCACTGTTGATGTCTAGACTTAGTTGTTTTTCACCTAGCAAGCAAGAGCTGATATGTAGGTAGGGCTGTCAACGGATGCTAAAGAAACGGATATTGGCTCAGCCGGTTCCGATATCCGATAAGTTCCGACGGAATTTTAAACTTCATATCTGATTCCGTTTCGTTAAGCTTATCGGATATCAGATATTATCCGATAAATATCCGATAATGCTCCTCTTGTAAATATGAATACACAATCAATAATGTCAATTATACTTTCACTTTCTTGTCCATAATTTGTTGCAAATGAAGCAATGTTGGTGGTCTACAGAAGTAAAAGAAGAACTCAAAACATTTTTATTGAAATGCACTCAAATGTTGATGGAATGCGATATTGAGCCGAATCTTGCTGTGCATATCCTGATTGTGTGGGAGGTAGTGCGTATCCTAGCTGCATTGGGGCCGACTGAATACTGCCTGTTTGAGTGCTTGAAGGAGGTGGAGTCTGACCATATGATCCCTTATGCCCTTGAGGGGGTCCATACCCAGCCTGAGCAATAGGTGGAGGTGCTGGTTGGCTTCCATAACTTGTTTGAACTGACCCTTGAGGATAGCTCGGGGGGGTGTTCAGCTGTTGAGTACCAATTCCTGTTGATGTTAGAGGCTGGACAGATGCTACCTGTGAAGTTGGAGGTGGTACTTCATTAGGTCCCTTTGCTCCATAAGGAGGGATACCTCCTCCTTTTGCTGAAGAACCATAACTCTGTTGGCTCTCATCATAGCCTGCCTGTGAGCCACCATAACCAGAATCTCCATATGATCCCCCATGATGAGAGCCAACAGAGTTAAACCTTAGAATTACCATAAGAAAAATAAATTTGGACACAGTTGTATGCTTGATATTTACCTTGTTTGCAAACCAAACAGCAAACTTAAATGTGAATGTACGATATTGGCACTACATTCCTCAGTAACATAATAAGAATCGAGGCCTTGACAGTATCATAACTATAAATAATAATACCCATATTCAACCTAATCTTATTGAAGTTCCAGATACGCTATTGTTTTTGTTTTATTCTATGTTTTTGAAGATCTAACTAGTAGCTTTCTAAACCGGACAACCTTGTTCTTACCTCATCCTAATAAACAAACAAGAAGAACAACATCACGCTTTCACCCTTAAGTATCTCAACATACATAGAGCAGTAAAGAGGAAATGAATACACATAGAAGAAAAAATAGGATAAGATTTGAGACTTATACCGTAAGAACTAGAGTGATAGCCATGATGATCTCATTCTTGGACATGGACCTATCTTCTCCAACCTCTCATGTGCAAGTTTTGGCGCATCCGGACTGCTCTTCATTGATGGCGGATAAATGACATACAAAAATGCAGGAACAACAATCAAAGAAACCAAACCCGGCACAATTGCAGCTTTAGCCAAAGTAGTCCACCCAATTGTCTGTTGAATGGAATTGTAAGTCAAAGTGGCACTCAACGGATTTGCAGCCATAGCAGTTAGAAACATCGCCGAGGATATCAAAGATGTTTGAAAACAAGTAAGCATTAACCAAGATCCTAACTTATGTTTAGTACCATCTCCAACATTACTACCACAAGCAACGCAAAGGGATTTCACGAGTGGAATATTTTAAAAACAAAACATCATTAACAGTAGTAATTAACCGACAATTAAGCCATCATTAACATGAGTCACAGAAACATGTCTCTGATACAAGAAACATATTAATAAGCTAAGGAGTCAATTTAAATGGTCAAGTGGGTTACCTGTTTCTTCAGCAACTTCTTCTTCCTTGTAATGTCACCACCTACAATACAAAATAAAGAACGCATAAGAACGTGTATCTAACTATATGTGAATTTCAACTCACTTTTAAGAAAGCTATTGACCAGAAAGAAATGAAACTACTGTGAAGCTTTAGTTCTAAGAACAATTGCAAATGGAGATTATATAACCTAGAACGTATAAAAAAAACCAAAAAAAAAAGTATCCAAAGATCAAACCCAATAAGACAAGTTACAGCTAAAAATGATTGCTTACATGCGTAAATCTGTGGTCACTTTACTCTGACAACGTTGGTTGTTTGTAACATGGAGACGACACAACTGAACTAGCAATACCGTGATAAATAAGGATGCACTATTACTTAAAGAACTACCAAATTTGAATTCCCAAAGAGGTCCAGCAAAAACAGATACCTTTAGAAGACTTCAGGTGAAGATTATAGCAATAATATTTATTAAGAAACACAAAGAAATCCTCCAGCTAAATCCAAAAGCTGATAGAAGGCCCGACTATAATGGTTTTTACTAGATAACTAACTTAAAACACATAAGTTCTTTAAGAGAATAACTATTCTAACTTCAAATGCCACCAAGCAAGCAACACAGTTAAACTGATACTCTGAGGATACAGAAAAACTAACTAGAGTTCCCCAATCGCCTGGTCAAAAAAAGAAGTAGAAGAAGTTATGCAAGACTTACTTGAAAATACGAAAATCTGAAACAAGCCAAGAGAATATGCTCCTATCAAACAATAAGCTATGGAATGTGCAACTTAACAATAACTACATACCTGGCGTAGAATCCTTCTGTGGCCTAATGCATACCCGTCTTCTTGTTCAGTGGAGCCATTTTCTTGAGCTACAGGGACAAGTGAAAGGGTACTTCTACTTTCCAAGTCAAATGAATTTAGAGTCTCTTGATATCCATAATGTATCAAGTAGAAACGAATAATTCTGAAAACAAAACATGGATCAGTTAGCTAAATCATGAAGCTTCGGACTATTCTTCGGTGGTAATGGATTATTCTGTGACCAATTAGTAATTCCTTTCAATTGAACATTTGTTGGGGTTCAACCCAACTCATCAAATCATAACACTAAAACAAATGACAAACTAAGAACCCTAATTACAGAAAAAAAAACAAATATTTTTGATTAACCCTAATTTCCAAAAAAAAAATAAAAAAATTGATTTCATAAAACCCTAGTTTCAATAGAGGAAGAAGAAGGTGGTGGTGATGAAGTGGTGACGTTGAGAGATGGTCGTGAAGAGAAATCCGAGAGACGAACGGAACCGAAGAAGTTTGTTCACTGAAGTGAAGAAGAAGGGGAGTTAGAAAACTAAGAGAAGTGAACGAAGAAGATGGGTAGAAGTAGAACCGTCGAAGTTTTTACTCTTTACTTTAGTTATCGGTATCGGATATTATCCGACGGATACTGGCTTAGCCGGTTTCGTTACGATAACACTAAATATCCGGTAGAAATATCCGCTTCCGACATCCGATATCCGTTATATCGGATAATATCCTATAGGATCCCGGATTTTCGAAAAACGGTTATCGGATTTCGGATTAGGATTGACAGCCCTATATGTAGGCCATAAATGCGAAGTGACTTTGCGTTAAGCTCAGGTTGGGTTAGGGTTAGGGTTAGGGTTAGGATTAGGTAAGTAACCAATCCAAATCTTATAAAATAGAGTCAAGGCATGTACCATTTTGCTATTTATTCAAATAAAACCTACTACTATTCAAAAGTGTCTAGGACTATGTATTAAAATGTAAAACAATTCAATTCAAAACCATTATACGCAAAAAGCTTCAAAGATGAGGCAAATTTAGCCAAGGTTATGTATTAAAATGTTTGGATTTGTCTTATTAAGAATATCAGATGCAATGAATAGTGTTCAAATCAGATTACCAAGGCATAGTAATGCAATAAATTTTTGGTATGAAGAAAATAAATAGATGTAATGAAGATAGCCCAAAGAGTTACATTAGCCTTGGCCAATGATGCCAATGCCTCAAGAGAGGGTCGGGATTTAACTTCAGAGAAGGAAATGAAAGGCCAAGAGATGCCTATAGGGGGCATTGGGAAGAGGCTAGGTGGGTGGGGATTTATCATACCAATTAACTCATACAAATAATTCTATAAATTTTGGATTAACATCTCATAAAAACTAAGAACTGAAAAGGGGAGATAAAGAGATTTTATTCCAATTTATACAAACCGGATATACTAATCAAACTATTTATACTTGTTTGTGGTTTGCAACTGTTTATGCATCCAGAGGAAATTCAAAGGATTTTTAGATGTAACCAAGGCCAATTTCACCGAGTTCCTTCTCAAGGGAACGCACAAGGGCAGGATCCTAATGGTCAATCTGCTGATGAACTAGAACCACGAAAAGTTGAGGTTAAACCGGAGGAGGGGGATTTTCAAATTCCACCAGGGTATGAGGAGGCTTATGCAGCAGCATGAAGCAGAATATCAAAAAGTTCGCTAAATTAGCCTGAAAATGAACCGAAGGCGGACACTCAAGAAACTTTTCTACCAAATTAAGATTTAGTAATATGCAGTTTAACTAATCAACTATTGTTATATTTCTATGTTGTGTTTCTATTTTAGTTATTTTTAGGGATTTATTTATCTAAGCACTAGTTATGGACTATGATATTATATACTACCTCCGTTTCAGAAAAAGAGTTACTATTACTTTTTTAAATTGGCTTATTTTTAGACTAAAATGAAAAAGTGATAGTAACATTTTTCCAGAAACGGAGGAAGTATTATTGAATTTATGAATATATATATATATGATTTAAGTTAAGGACTATGATGCTTTTATGAATCTATATGATTTAAGTTATGTACTATGATGTTAATTTTGGAATCGATGATTATATATGAATCACTAATAATAAGATGCATGACCAGCGGAATTCTCAACCAGATCACTTGAGTGATCCATCACACTCTGATCATAAATATAGAGAAATTTTTCATTTTTCTTTAATCTACCTATCAGTTTTGACTTAGTAGTCACCCTCATTCTCCTTTTCTACAAGGATCAGCCAGATGAGATTAGGGTTTTTAGTAAATATAATTTGAAGGAGAGTTTACTTGTATTCATGTTCACTGATGGATAAAGATTCCTTAGTCATTCTCATCCTCATATCGCATTTTTTTACTTGTTTTCATAGATTTGCATTACTCTTATTTTCAGAAATTTATTGACAACTTTAAGTCAACGTTTCCTTGGGAACGAACCTGCTTATCCTTATACTACTAGTTAGTTTAAGAGAAGTAAGAATTTATTTTTGTCGAGTTCGACACCTCGATCAATTTATAACTGAAAATCTGATTATCTTTGTGAGATAGATCTGTTCTTTGCCTTTTCGAATAAATGAAGCAATTTATTTATAGTCTTGTAGTGAACACACTGATTTCTCGTAAGTTGTGGAAGTCGTGAAGAGATGGAGAAATAATGATCGTGGAGATTGTGGTACAGTCATGTCCATTGTATCAGGAAAACAGTACGACCACTACTCCCTCATCCTCTCAACTGTTGTTAATTGTCCCACTAGTCATTACCTTCTCGCCATGGATGTATTGTCACACCGCACATTGTTGTAAACCGCCATACCAATACCCCGATGACAATCACCCCATGTGATGTATTTGATATTTCGTAGAAAATAGTGAAGTCATGGACCAATACTATTTTGGTTAAGTCAGGACAATAACCTGCTAAATTAGTGAGGGAAGCTGCTCAGTTCACCAAGTAGTTAAGTAAATTGATCAATGTCAAGTCTAGTGAAAACAATAAGTATAGTATTTATGCGCGTGCTTGAAAGTGACAAGATTTGTAAATGGAACATATTTGGAAGTGTTCGAAATCAAGATTATGCAAAAGTTCTCAAGGACCGAACAAAAGATTGTCGTCATGCTCTCATGGACTAAGCATTGGCACCATGCTCCTCGAGGATTGGCTAGGGATGTTGTAGCGCTGGCGCCGGCATTAGGCCAGCACCGTGAGTTTGTTGGCGCTAGCCTTGGGATAGCACGGCGAGTAGGCTGGCGCTGGTCTAGAAGTGGCTAGCGTTGTAGAGAGGCTTTAGGTCAGCGTCATGGAAGAGGTTGGCGCTAGCCTTGTGCTAATGCCGTGAAAAATATGGCGCTGACACTAGGCCAACGCCAAGAAGCGCGTTCTCAGGGAATATTCTTCAAGTAATGGTGCGTCCAGAAGGACGATACTTTGGAGGTTATGCGTCCAAGAGGGACGGAGCTGAAGCAATAATGCGTACAAGAGAGACAGGGCTAGGGAATTAACGTGTCCTCGAGTTACGGAGCTCGAGTAGTGAAGATTCCTTGAGTAACGGAACTTGAGTAATGATGCTTCCTGGAGGGACAATGCTTAGGCAGCGACGCGTCCAAGAGGAACTATGCTTGATTAATATCATGACTTCGAATAACCATGCTTTATTTTTTTACTTGTATTTGGATGTTATTTCCGTTGTTTATGCATTAATAGATTGATATTTTTCAAGTAAGAATTTGAATGTCAACGCATATGTATACAGAACAAGTTTAAGAAATCCAGTCGTGTAAATAGCAAGTCTATTGGTAGACTGCATTGTATGATTTGAGCGCTGATCTCTCCTGATGTCGTAGACATGCCCTGAGTAATGAGATCTGATTATGGGTTATGAGCAATGAGCTCCGAGCAGTATGATGTAAGCAATAATCCCTAAACAATAAGTTGTAAGTAGTGATGTGATCCATGAGCATTTGAGTAAGCTGAGTGCTTAATGATGAATGACCAATGGTGGTGTTTTAAGTGATCTCAGCTGAGAGGATCATGTGTAGGGTATTGTGCCTCAGGGCATCTAGTAGGTATCTTAGACTTGAAACGTATGAGTAAGATGAAGAACTTGGTATTGCACCAAAGATGAGAGGCACTAGACAATACTAGTACTAGTGAAGTAAGGCACGCATGGTCGTGAAAATAGTTGACGCTAGCACTAGGCTAACACCGTGAAAATTGTTGGCCTTGGAATTAGGCCAGCGTCGTGATACTGGATAGGGATGGTAGCGCCAAATGGTATTCCTGCGAAAAAGGGAGGCTAGCGCCAGCAAGGGCGCTAGCACGAGGAGCATAGGCTAACGTAACAAGAAAGCTAGCATGAGAAGTTTAGGATAGCGCCAGCAAGGGCGCTAACATGGTAAGAGATACCAGCGCCAGCAAAGGGTGCAAGAGTTATAAGATAGTGTGTTCCTGATACAGGTTCATATGTGAATTTACAAGTTTTGACTTTGTCAATAAACCACCATCAACACCAGGAAGGTCTCAAATATTTTTTCAAAATCACCGATAGACCTCTTGGGGAGTGAATCCAACCAGTTCAGAGCTTCGCCTTCCAAACTTGCTGTGAAAAATTTACACATTACCACATTGATGGGGTTTTAATTATAATGCCGCAAGTGCACGACTGTCGATTTGACAGTATGCAAATATGGTTCGTTCCACAGAGTTTTTAAAATTACAATTAAAATTTTTTAATTACTCAAAGCGCTAATGACAAATATGATGATTGTTTCTCTAGAATTCTAAATAAAGAGAAAATACTCAAAATAATTTTGCATATAAATAAAATAAAACCTAGGATTCAAGATTTCATCACAACTATGCAAACTAAATTGTTGTAATCGTTTTCTATAATATTCTCTATTAAATAGCACAAGACGACTTAGGACAATTATATGCGTCCCGGAAAATATATCGTTTCGATTAGTTATCTTTCTCAAAAAATTAATAATCATCTTCACTATAAAATACTAGTCTCAAAAAATAAATGAATCAATTAATCAAGCATTATACGACACATGAAGAAATTATTATCATGATTAAAAAAGAAATAGGCCAAGAGAATTGTTATAGAAAATAGTCACAACATACTATCAAACATAATAGGACTTCATCTTAAATCCTAGAACAAATATTTAGCTACTCATGGAAATTGAGGCACAAGAAAATAGAAAAGAAACCATTTTTATTCATAGTTTTATAAAATATTATAAGAAAGAACTAACCAATTGTGTCGCGAAAGAATTGAGTTAACTAATGAATTAACGACTGCTTTTATGTGTTTTAAAACCAGAACCGTCACTGACTATTGAGTAAAAAATAGCGCTGAAGCAGATGATAAAGCCACGGTTTTCAACGACAGTTATATATTGTTGTTTTTTCTTCTTCTTCCTCTGTCGGGAATATTTTCTTTTTAAGTCTCAGTGATTTTTTCGAACTGATTTCGATCAAATCTCCACCAAATCCTTGATTCTGTTTCCTTTTCAATACTCGAATAATAGTTTTTCAATATACACAATAATATATCCTTTATTACAAACCGAGTAATATCCGAGAATAAAACTCGTGATTTTCCTTCCATAGATATCGTTTATTTTGAATCTCCAAATCTTGTAAAACTCCTCTTGATATGGCAAGAAGATATTCGTACTTTAAACTCTTTAAATATATTCTTGTTTTAACGAGTTTAAAAGAATAATACCAAAAATTATTACACAGTTCAAATATTTGAGAGCATAAATTTTCCCGCCAATTTCTCTTTTGAATTTGATTTGCATTTTTTCTAAAAAATATTACATTGAATTGACTCCTTATAGTCTCGACGTTTGAGTGTGGATGGGTATTATGCTTTCGAGCAAATGCCTCGAGCCAATGTCCGAGTACCAGGCGCTACGGCGCTGAAGTATCTAATGCCATACTCCCAGGAAAGCTCGAACGACCTTCAACCAAAGACAGTGGGTGCCTTTAACACTATTTAATCCAATTTTTCAATAAAAGTTTATTCATCAAAAATACCTAAAAACATAGAAAATAATAATATTAGTACAAAAATTGAGCACTATCAATATAAATATGAGATCAAATACGACACGAAAAAATGTCTATCAAATACCCCCAAACTTATATTTTGCTAATCCTCGAGCAAATCTAATCTAAAAATGAAATAAAAATCTTAACTCATTTCGTAGGAATCACGACTACACTTAGCACGTGCAGCAAGCCATTAAACTCCTAGGTGACCCTACTGGCCGAGTGTTGTCTCGTGTGGGTTTACAAGAGTTATACCCCAAAACCTTTTATTCCAACTTCTAATGTCACAAGTATCCAAAGAGCTATAAGGACATAAAGTTTCTTCTCCAAATGCCAAGTAATTAAAAGTATCAGAGAAAATACATGTTAATACGCTTAATCAATGAGAGAGATAGTGTGACGAGTTGAACCAGTGCCAAAGATGTTCTTTGCCAGATGGACAACGGACTAACAGAGCAACCGAATAAACATTTCTCCTCGAATTTTCCTCACTAGGGTTTTATCAATTTGCACTCGTAAACGCTCTAAGGGTCACACTGGTGTGTAAGCAGGAATGGAGAGAGAATACTTACACACTGTTGATGGTAACGCTTATAAACTTTTTCTGATGATCTCGAAGAAAGAAATCTGATGACTTCTTAAGAAATCGACCATATATGAGGATGACAACATACTCTCACCTTCTTGTCTTAGAATCACGACTCTCTCAACTCTGTCTTCAGTCTTCGGCTTCAACCCTTGATGATAACCCTTGAAACTTGTAGAACTTTCCTCTTTTTCTTCGATCACTTGTTGTTGATGAGGTGTCAAACTCACAAATAATATTTTCTCTACTTCTCTAACACTAATAAGTAGTATATGACAAGTAGGTTTGGTCTCAAGGGAGGTTTTGAGAAAAAGATGTTATAAAAGCGTTCTTAACTAAGATTATTGTGATTTAGTGAATATGAAAATTATAGTTTGTTATCAAATTATGAGAAAGAATTGATCAAGGAATCATTCTCCACTACCGAACAAAGATATTATTAATCATACAAGTTTAACCTTCAATGAATTTCGATTGTTAACAACTTAAGACAAGTTATAAGTTCAACTAATCTTCGGATTCCAAAATTCACCGCATATAATAAGTTCTTTAGCGGATTCTAATTAAGTGAACCACCTAAAATAGGCTCTCTAGGTGTAATTCAATCAATTGTATTAGTATTTGTGAATCAAGTTGTTCCTAGTCACATGTTCATAAGTTCGACACATTAACCTAGGGTTATCTATTTCACACTATTGTCCACAAAATCCCTTCACAACAAATAATGTATCTCTACTTGTGTAAAGATTGCTCTAACAATTACGGATTAGAATTCTCTCTACTAGCATTAGAGTTGCATACAAGATACTCAATTCCGCACTTAGATAAATTTTAAAAATCCCATGGTCATAAGAACGAAAAAAAATAATCAACAAAAGATATTTATCAAAAGATTTTACTTGTAAAAATTGATTAATAACTCATGTTACGGAGTTTCGAAATCCTTCATAATCAATAAGAAAATTAGCTACTCCTAACATTTGAGTTCACAAATTGAATTAAATATAAGAAGAAAAATAATTAAAACAAACCCTAGATGCGTAGTTCTCGATTTCGACTGCTTCTCTTCAACTTGTATCAAACCCTACAAAACCCAATAATAGATGTCAAAATTCAGAGATCAAAAAATGTTTTTCTTATTGTAGATGTCCTCTTTTTATAGCTCTTTCACTTGTAGAAACCCTCGTCGAAGTAGAACTCTCCTCTAATAAAACCCAAACTCTTTAATTCCAAATATAGATCAAGCCCGACCAAACTCTAAACCAAAATCAGACAAGCCCACAACTTTCTAGCCCAAGCAAATAAATCAGCCAAACCTGTCAGTCCCACGAAACTGACAGTGTATTTCTATTTTCTCCTCAACTCACGGCAATTCTCTCAGGCCATTTCACAAGCACTTTACGCGCATCTTTCTGATTGATTCAGGCGAGAGCTGTAGGCACTTTCTAATGGTTCTAAACTCCTTCCCTGCAGATATATCAACATTCATTCATTCACACATTCATAGCCATTGAAACTCACGTACTATTCCTAATCCAGTAAAACCCATGTTTCTGCTCTTCACTGATTTCTTGTTTCGAATCTCTATCCCAAAACTTCATCAACTATTCTTCTTGGTTCTTCACAGTAAATCAATGGCAACAACCTTCTTCAATTAATGGCAGTACACAACACAGACTCAGCTCCACCACTCTCCATTCTCGCTGTCAAATCCTCCCCAAATTCATCGCAATATCCTCCCATCTCTACCACAAGTTCATCTTCTCTTTTACTGTCACAGTTCAACCCATTCTCTCCATGACCATCAACTCCACAGATTCAATAGCACAGCCTACTTCTTCCTGTTTAATTTCAGAATCCATCTCTTCTTCCATTTCCGGTCATAAAACCCCAATTCTTCTTCATTCTATCTCGTCCCTCTCTGCCAAGTTCTCTGCAGATTCAAAATCTCACCAAAATCCCCATCTACAACTAAATCTGGTTCTCACCCATTCTTCGGTCTTCTTGAACTCATCACAAACCCATCAGATATGGCAGCAACTCCATCTGAGACTTAGGTAGCCATCTCTGATTTACTCAACAAAATCGAACTGTTCTTTGAGCTAACACTACCACCAGAAAATCCATCGACTTGAGTTCTCCATTTCTCACGAGAGCCACCAGCGAACACAACCCATCACCTAATTCTTCTTCTATCAACTCAAGAACTAGTTCAAACATATATCTCATCATGACATTTTCCTCTTTCTCGTTGTACTCATCTCACATTCAAACCCTCATTTCTCTGACTCTTCACCAACAGAGCTCATAGCAGAACCCATCAACGTCTCCTTCAACAGCGAACCCTCGCGGCAACTTCACTCGAACCCCTGAAATGGTTAGCCGGCGGTGGAGGTGTGGAACGGCCACAACATAATTCTGAATAGAAGAGAAAGAGAGGAATTGATTCCTCGACCTGATTCTTGAGGCTAATAGTTGACTTAGATATAGGCGCCCACCTAACGGGCATCCCCTTAACTTCTTCGATTAATGTTTCTATAACCTGGCTGCCCTTAGTAATTCCTTGTTTTCTACCCACTAAAGCCCTGCACCTTTGCCAACTTCAACTCCAGCTACGCATAAGCTTTCCAAGCAATGTATTTAGCTTCTTTTTCTCTTCTTTCACTTCTATAACTCCAAAGTGCCTAAAAACTCAAAAACAAACATAAAATACGAAATTCACGAGAAATGTAACAAAGAAAGCATAATCAATTGATACTAAACAAGGTGTTTTAGACACATATCGGTTGTTTTAAAACTTCCTTTTGAATTCCTTCTTCTCCATGGCCTTTCCTAATGAATTTTTTCACGATTTTTTTGAATTTTTGATTATTATTTTTTTGAATAAACAAAATACGAAACATAAGGTTTTTACTTGCCAATAGAGAAGAACTTTTGCACTTGATTCTTCACAACTATTGGTACACAAATATTCAAAATTTTACATCTTTTTATACTGTTGTTTGTTACTTTAAATATGTAATGTTTTTTTCCTTTGTTGCTTGTAAACCTTGAACGTCTTCAACTTCTTTATGAATTGATGTTGCTCTGCTTGTTGATGATGTTGAGTTTCTATTGAGAGAGAGTTGTAATTTGGTGACTGAGACTACAAGATGAGGCTAGCTGTGATGTCACCCTCATGGTGATAAGAATTAGCACTCAGAGATCAAAAAGTGCTTAAAGCGGTGCGGGGTTGAGTAGTTCATCATTCTACTCGAAGTTCATGCAGATGAAACACTCTAAGAGTACAGTTGAAGGTTTGGTGCCTCACTCAAAAGGGTAGTTTATACTAATGATTATTTAGTTTTATCTTTCTGGATTTCCCTCTGGCCTAATTGTCTCCAGTATGGATGTTAGGTGCGTCACGGTTATTCTTTCATAAGTTAAAAACATAGATGTAGTTTTCTCTAGCAATTCTAATTTCCATCTTTTTGGGGAGAATCAGTATGTAAACTTAGTTAAAAGGAAACTCCGTGACTTTAAATGTTGGAAAATTTGGTACAAATTAAAAAAAATCTCCGTTACCCCAAAACTTAAATTGAACATAGTCCTCGATGTTCTAAAGATAAATGAGTGAAAGCATGAATTAAGAGAGAATGTTACAATTTAAAAGAGATAAGGAAAGATATTACCAGCACCATGTGCTAAAATCATATGGGTTACCTCCCATAGAGCGATAAGTTTAATGTCTTCATCCAGATAAAGTAAAGGATTAGTCACAACTTAAGCATCATATAACAATGTGGATCCTTAAAGTCAACCGGATTTGACTTACATAATTGACTATAATATAGTGTATGAGAGTAGTGGTCATTCTTAAGAAAATATGTTGATTCAAATATTCTAAAATAATCAGGTTTAGTTCAAAAATTTAAGAACAAACACATTTAAAGTTTAGATGTTCCCATATTTGGTAAATAAAATTTTGGTGGGACAACAAAGTCAATTATGGTATTATGGTACGGATAAAATACATCAACATGATGAGGGTTTCTAACACCTGAGTTTCATTTTCGGTATAAGGGTCTGGAAACCGTGTATGAAGATAGTCACGTAAGATGGTAAAGGCACATACGTCAAGTCCGAAGTGAGGGAATTTTCTAAGAGTCAAAAGTAAACCACAAGAAGAATGATATTCACCCACAAACCTAGAGTTGTCAATGTCCTTGGACAAAATGGTCACAATTTCCTTAATTTGTAAATTATCAGATTTAGGAAAATGGTCAATTATTTTATCTAGATTTTAATTAGGTGGTTTTCCTTCACTCACATTCAAATTACGAGTCTATCATCTTCGTCAGAGACTATGGTCTTTGAATCATTATACTTTAAAACACTGGTTTAGGGATAAACACGTTCCTCTAAACCATCATCATACTCATAATAACAAGGGAATATTTCATCGTCTATAACAATGGTATCTCTAGTCAAATCATTTTCCTTTTGTATAGGTAAATAATCATCAATATTATTAGGATTTAAACTAGAAACATCAATATTATCAGGAAGCTCAATTGTTGCGATAATTTCCTCGTCATTATGACTACGGATTTCAAATTTTCATCAACATTGTCCTCGTCATCATATCAATATGAAGATGGTTGAACCTTATCTAAAAAATAGTGTCTTCTATTATAACTTCGTCCTCTTGAATAGGTGAATAATTATCATTATTGTCAAGGGTAAAATTGGGAACACTATGTTGGCAATTAAGTTCATTGAGAACAATAGTCTTAGGTCCAGTTTTTTTCTTCATAATTTTTAAAAGTCTCACACGGTTTATCCGAAGATTCATTGGACTTTTTAAGCGACTCTTCTAAAGAAAGACTTGTATTACAAGAAGAAATATATGGCAACTGCTTGATTAAATCCATTAAATATGGAGAACTCACATCATGATCATTATAGTATTTCTCATTTACTCGTTCTTACGACTGGTGAGTGTGCGAATAGTAATTGGGACCACCATGGTATAAACCATAACCTTCAGAAGGCTGGTAGTGGTCCCAAGTACTATCTACACTATATTCATAGTACGGATAATGTTCATTTTAATATTCAGGTTGATATTCATTGTATTGGTCCTCATAATACCCAAGGTTAACTACAATTGAGTAGGCTCAGGTTACCTTAGAAAAATATACCTACAGTCAAATACTGATCAGCGGTACAAGGCTAAGGATTGTGAAATTTTAGCTGGTAACTCCCATCAGGCCCAAGGCACGGTTTCAACTTAGTTTTCCACGAGTTTTCCACGAGTTTTCCTAAAACTTGTTAGTCTGGCGGTTCGTTCCACAGAGATTCGACAGTATACAAATGCGGTTCGTTCCATAGAGATTTTAAAATTACGATTTCTATTTTTTAATTAATCAAAGTGTTAATGACAAATATGATGATTGTTTTTTTAAATTTTAAACAAAGAGAAAATACTCGAAATGATTTCGTATACAAATAAAAGTAAACCTAGGATTCAAGATTTCATCACAACTATGCAAACTAGATTGCTGTAATCGTTTTCTCTAATATTCACTATTGAATAACACAAGACGACTGAGGACAGTTATATGCGTCTCGGAAAATATATCGTTTCAATTAGTTATTTTTCTCAAAGAATTAATAATCATCTTCACTATAAAATGCAAGTCTCAAAGAATAAATGAATCAACTAATCAAGCATTATATGACAGATGAAAAAATTATTATCATGATTAAACAAGAAATAGGGCCAAGATAATTGTTATAGAAAATAGTCGCAACATGCTATCAAACATAATAAGACTTCCTCTTAAACCCTAGAACAAATATTTAGCTACTCGTGGCAATTGAGGCACAAGAAAATAAAAAAGAAACATTTTTATTCATAATTTTATAAAAAACTATAATAAAGAACTGACCAATTGTGTCACAAAAGAATAAAATTAACTTTAACGACTGCTTTTATGTGCTTTAAAACCAGAACAGTCACAAACTATTGAATAAAAACTGTCGACGAAGCAGTTGATAAAGCCATGGTTTCAGCGACAGTTATATATTGTTGTTTCTTCTTCTTCTTCTTCCTCTATTCCTCTCAAGAACCCTACTACTACATAAGTTTTTGGGGGTTTTCTTTCTTGAATTCTGGCAGAAGCCATCCTCCCCATCTCTTCCTACACGACCCCTATATATACTAAACACTCAATAGGTCCAAATCTTCTCTTGAATCTTCTAAATAACTCTTCAAATCTTCAATAAAAAATATCGGGAATATTTTATTTTTAGGTCTCGGTGATTTTCTCGATTTGATTGATCAAATCTCCACCAAATCCTTGACTCTGTTTTCTTTTCAATACTCGAGAATAATAGCTTTTCGATATACACAATAATATCTCCTTTATTACAAATCGAGTAATACCCGATAATAAAACACGTGATTTTCCTTCCATAGACATCGTTTATTTTGAGTCTCTAACTCTTGTAAGACTCTTATTGATATAACAAGAAGATATTCATACTTTAAGCTCTTCAAAATATATTTTTGTCTTAGCGAGTTTGAAAGAATAAAAATTATTGCACAAATTTGAATATTTAAGAGCAAAAAATTTCCTGCCAATTTCTCCTTTGAATTTGTTAGAGAGTGGACGCATTTAACCAAATGTGGGTGCCTTTAACACTTTTTAAGCTAACTACAAAAGTTTATTTTTCAAAAATACTTAAGAAACATAAAATAATAATAATATTAATACAATAATTGAGTATTATCAATATAAATATGAGATCATATAAGATATGAAAATGTGTCTATCACACATCGTGGCGCCTCAATTGAAACAATGCCCTTCCATAAGCCTTAATGTGTTGCAATATATCCCCCGAGCTATCAAATATTGTGGCAAACGTAGGTAAGGAGCATTTTTTTCGAGGTCCTACTCTTTCCCCTCCGACATAAAATTTCATGGGGATCCATATCTTCGTGGGAGGATCTCTTTACTCTGGGAATGATTTCTTCATGTGCGTATATCGGGAGTGATACCTCTCTCGAGAGTGGGACGCACCATACTTCTTCTCATGTAGTACGTGTTTTCGTCGGGACTGACATCATTGTAGATCTCCACCCTTCTTTTATCTCGTGCATTTCACATTCTTTTGAGGCGATTGTTCTTATGCTCCAACACACGGTTTCTTCTCTTCAGGTCCCTTATTTTCTTTTCATGTTTCTTTTGGTTTTTAAGGATTCTTGCTAACACCGCGTTCCTTCTTTTGTGGCTTGGGATATTTTCCCTTCTTGGGATTATGGCCTTGTTTTGCTCGTGGCACTTCCCTTGTATGATCTGGGCTAGTCTTTCGATTTCCTGGTCCCTTGCCATCTGTGACCGGCGTTCATCGTTGAAGAGTGCACAATATTCTTCTTGGCGTATTTCCACCCTTCGGGTCTCATCCTCCTCACTTTCGGAAGCAGTCACTCCATCCTCTGAGCGTCTCCAATTGTTCTGTTCTCAAATTTTGTAATCTTGGGGATGCTCTTCTTCTGTATCGGATCTGGGTTCTCTCCTGCAATCAGAGGGTTATTTTCTCTTATCGAGACTCCTTCTTCCCGCCTAAGGGGGTTGTTTTCCTGTCGGGATATGGTTACTCCCTCTTGAAGACTGGTCCCAGATATGATGGTTCTACTTTGCAGGTTCCTTGTTGGGACTTTGGTACTATCATCGGGTCCATATGGAGTTCGCGCCTCGTGTTCCAAGTTCACATACGTCCAAGAAATATACAAACCTTATTTTGAATCATTTTTCTAGACTGCAAGTTTTGAAAAGAAACTAATAAATTTTAAAATATGTATCCCTAGGACCGACTATCTGTAACCAATTGTGAGTCACCAAGTCTGACTTATACACTTATTTCAGTATCCTCACCCTTCCGAAGTACTTTTAAGGTGGTCCCTGAAGATTTCCAGAAAAGGATTGTTGATACCTAAAAATTGCTCCTAGGAAAAACAAATGCACCGCTGTGGTACTTTCTTTAGGTTCGAAAATCAAAATCATACAAGATAAGTCTAAACCACGAAAGTAGTTGTTCCCTCCTGCTTCAGTCACAAGGAGAGAAGATGGGTTGATCTTAAAGGAGGGAAGCAGAGAAAGTTGAAGAAATTACAGTGATATTGGATTATGTGTAAAGGTGTTGAACTATGAAGAATAACAGAGCTTGTGAGAATTATCTTGTTTTATCCTTTTGAATAGACTAAATAGTCTATTTATAGTAGTTGGGAATACACACTTCTTTCCTTATAAGTAGTGGAGGTATTGAAGGGGTGAAGAGATGGAGATTGTTGAGGTAATGGTATAACCATGCCTGTTATGCTTGGGAAGTTTCTGGAAACTTCTAGACCATTACTCCATCATCTCTTCAACTACTATAACCGTCACCATTATTTGTAACTTTACCATAATGGGGTGTTTCCACGCTGCATGTTGCTATAAACCACCAGACCAATACCCCATGAAGAATCCCCCCATATAACATGTTTTGAATTCTCCTAAGAGTTAGTGGAGTCATAGACTATCAGACTCAAAGTACGTGATTGGGAGTTTGTCGTAAGGTAATACTACCAATAAGTTTATGCCAACATAGCATGGCCGTAGCACATTTATGGCATGTTTGCAATATGCAAGTTGTGCCAGCAACAACAGTGCGCATAGGTGCCATTGGAATGGTCGAGATGTTGTTGTTAGCACAAGCTAGTGTCGTGGCTATGACCTGGCCAACACTAGCGCTGGAACATTTGGTGTCATGGCCATAATTTGGGCAGCATTGATGCTAGCGCACGTTGGAGCCACAACCATGGATTGAGTGTTGTTAGCACTATCTTGGATTGGTATTGAGGCCAAGGCCTTTGTCGGCTGGTGCCAGCATGTATAAGTGTTATGGCCACGGCCTAGGTGCTACAATGCTTGGGCATGCTATCCAAATGATGGTGCTCGTGTAGTGATGGAGCTGGAGCTAGCGCTGGCAAGATAAGTGATGTTAGCGCTGCTGCTGGCAGCGTGAGTGGTGCTAGCACTGGTCAGCGTAGCGCTGCTGCTGGGAGCGTAAGTTTGTCCTGCTAGCTATGGCACTTGCCAGTTTCATGGTCATGGCCTATCCACTGCTAGAGCTGGCATTTGCCAGTGCTGTTGGCGCGGCTGTGGCCTGCTTAGGCTTCTCAATCACATGAGATCTAGCATTTTCATTATGCTTGGCTTTTATGTAGTACATACAAAACATTTTCAAGGAATTCAGCCGTGGAAGTTTACGACTTGAGATGATGTTTGATGCAACTCTTTATTTAGATGGTATGCATCTAATTAGTGTCCTAACTTTAGCAAGTCTAGAGTAGACTGTATTGTCATGTTTTAAGGTTTGAGTTCTGATAAATATATTATAAGCAATGAGCTCTAAGTGATGAGTTAGGAGTATTATGTTATGAGCGATGAGCTTTAAGCAATAGGCTGTGAGCGATGAACTCTAAGAAATATGCCGTGAGCGATGAAATCTATGCAATGAACGTGAACGTTAAGCTCTAAGCGATGGTTTGTAAGTAGTGATGCCATCCACAGGAATTTTAGTAAGCTAGGTACTCAATGATAATGTGAATAACCCATGATGGCGTTTAAGGTGATCTCAGCTGGGAGGCTCACTAAGGAATATATATACATAGAGGCTACGGGATCAATATAGAACGCCTGTAGCTATCTGTAGAAACTGTATTCTTAATTCTCTTGCATAATATTTATAGAGGTATAATATTTTATATTTGGATATAAAGTCAGAAATATGTGTGGATATTTCTAGGTTTCTGCCGTTGGGCAGAGGAAAATTTTACGATTCTAGCCTTTGCCAAAAATTCACCATCTACAAGTACAAGTACTGAAATACTCCATAAATATATATAAGATGACGAGAGTTAAGCTGGTGAAGCCTTAGCACATATATACTTTTAGATATAACTCTGATACAGGGTCAAAGGTGAATTTACCAGATTTTCCCTTGTCAAAAACTCACCATCAACATTAAGTCCCCTGCTTAGCGCGGAACGATAATGTGTTTCGTGGTGGCAGTAAGACAAAAAATATTCAAAATTTGAAACTCAGTTCTATAGTAGTTACTTAGCTTTATCTCCTCTAAGCAATGTCCTTGGCGCATACTTAGATTCTCTTGTGAGCAAGCACCAGATTCTAAGGCTTAATATTTGATTATGCAGTGCTAGGTGCTAATGATGACGTCAGCATAGACACGAGATGGACATCCATAGATGAAGCCTCAAGTTGTAGCCCGTGGTAGCGAGATTGAAAATAGTAGAAGGCATCATGAGGAGTTGATGATAGACTGAAGTTATGGATAAGGCTGGCAATGGGCTCTAATATTTTTATTGTAGATTCAAGAACATCAAGTCTTGAAGTACGGAAAATGCGTCAACTTCGTCTTGTATTAACAGGAGTACTGAGTAGGGGTGTACAAAATGCCCGAAGGCTTGTGGCCTGCCATGTGCCGCCTGGGTCTGAAGGAGCCCATGGGTGCCCGACATCCTGTCATGGGCTTCCCCGGCCTGCCCTATTATATTAGGTGGGCGGACGCAGGCTTTTATGCAAATTATATTTCCCGGCCTGCCCGATAGCCTGTTTAAGTTCGTTCATAATTTTTGCAACCGCAATATCATGTTTTTACATGTAATTTTTACTGCTATAAGGTACAAATAATATCGTTAAATAATTGGTAGTTGAAGATGAAAATAAATATTTAGATTTGTCATGTATTAATATTAATGATCAGTAAAAACACCTAAAGTCCTGGCCCGAATGGCCTGACCTGACCTGCCCGAATAATTTGATGGGTCATGGACATGTAAGGGCACAAAATTATTAATATTACTCGGCCTTCTCGTGCCCGTTATACACCCCTAGTACTGAGTAACCGGACTCGCAACAGCAGTATCAGAAGTTGAGACGACAAGGGTTGCAGCAGCGAAACAATGATGACATGAAGTTGGTGACGTTTTTGATATTATAAAATATCTTAGGAGATGACATAAAACCCGAGGTGAATATCTATTCGAGTATATGTGGACCTATAGGTGGATGAGGTCTCTCTGAGTCTGATTTTACTGAATCCCGTAGGGAAACTCTAGTTTGCGCACCATTCGCTCCAGGAGCCTTAAAATCTTTATACGTTGTCTCGTTTATGAAATTTGAACCCAACTTTTGAAGATAAGAGATTAAGTTATCATATGAAAAGAGAATCACCTGATTCTAAGCTTGTATGGTTAGTTAACTATGCGTGCACATTTGTAATTTGTAATCCCGTGCAAATTTTCAGACTCCATAGACTTTAGGGAAAGAGTCACATCTCTTAGCCCATAGATCCTGTTGACACGTTCTTTTAGTATGTTGTAGCAGATATATAGATGAACACTTTTCGTTAAGGATGTTTTGCTCCATTCCCTACCTATGGTTGCCGATTTCTGAGTTCATAGTATGCAGGTGTGACATCAGGAGTAGTAACGACGAATTGGAGAGCTCGTAATGGTAAGTGTTTTCGTGAGGATGTGGGCTTCTTAAGATTTCCAAGAGGATGTGATGCTCTCAGAAGTAGGTGGGACCTCATAAGATACAAGAATCCCAAGGTAAATTGTAAAAAAAGGCAAAGGCTTCATAAGGGAAAATGTTTCATGGATCTTGAAGACCTCATGGAGTTTGAAGGCTTAATAGATGTTGAAGGTTTCATGGATGGTGAGTTTCTGATAGTGTGAGGTTTCGAGAAACCGGACTTCTGAGATATGTGAAGGCTCTGATTGAACAAAGAAGACTCACCAAATTGAAACCCTAAATTTTTAGATTACATATACTTTACCGCCATAGCCATGTTAATGGAGAAGATGAATTCCTGACAGCAGCTTGTAAGCTCATATTCTAGATGTTGAGAGGAGAAGCATGAATCTGAAGTTGTCAGGCATGTAGAGGGTTCGTTGTACTTGAGTTGGTCGTGGCTGCCTCGTTACCAGTGATAGTTGAGATCATGACCACGAGTACTGTTTGTTTAGGGATTGCTTGGAGCATGAGGGGAATTGATAGCGTCACCTTGAGAATTCTGAATTCAGTATGTCTTCCATAGTTGACCAGTGTGGTTGAAATCAACAGCAGCAGCAACAGAGGCGAAGTCCCCATGTTATGGACGTGATCAGGTAAGAAGATGAAGCTTACGATTTGTGTGGAGGCACTGACGTATAGATGATCTGTTGACGATGTTCTGTTTCCCTTAGTGGTGACATATTTGAATTGATTTTCCCAACAAGATCAAGTCCCATAGTGTGGAATGATAAACACATTTTTGTGTCTGATTTGTCTTCAATTATCTATTTTGTTAATGCCCATTTGGTACTTATTGTGTTATTTTCTGTGTTTGTAGATGTTTTTGAGAAATAAATATTTAATGGAAAAATTGGCTTAAAAAGTGATAAAGGCACCCAAGGAAATTGTGAAAGGCACCCAGCTCTTGGATAGGGGCACCCTTCTCTTTTTAATTCAAAAATGAAAAATGGCGGGAAATTTATTTTATGCGTGAATGAGAACCTGAGTTAGTTGGGGAGCCAGTTTTAAGGGATTTGGAAGTGATTTCGAGTTAGCAAAGTGATGAAACAATAAAAACAATTTAAAACACGTATGCAGTGAGAGTTTCATGCCGTGAAACAAGCTGGAAAATTCGAGTTCACGCCTGAAAATGGAATTATACTCTGATTTGGATTCACGAGATTTAGAGTTTGTTTGGATTGATCTTTGAGTCCTTATCGACTTAGAAAAGTTAGTTGGGGTTTACTAAGCCTACAATAGAGAAGAGATCGAAGAAAAAGCCATATGGTTAGATCGGGAAAAATTCATAGAGAAAATTCACCTGCTCGTGAGGAAGAAGAAGAAGACCAGAAAACACCACATGAAAACAGTCACAGTTTGTGTGGCTAAAAGCCTATTCTTTTACTGCACCTCAGGACAGTTCTTTATAACTTTTTGTTTTTTTTTTTCTTTTAGCGACAGGGAAAACACTATCTGTAATGATTATAAACGTCTCAAATTCCTTGTTTCAATTATTTTTTATTATTTTCTTATTCTCAAGCACTTTTGAGCCATGTTTCAATCTTTTGAGAGTGTTTTGAGCATGATGAGCTAAACCCCATCATTGGGACAATGGAGGAAGCCATATTTCACAAATGAACGGTAACTATTTTGATTATTTATGACTTTTGTACTAATTTTAAATTGATTTATGATTTTTACTAATTAGTGGTGATTTTATCTGATGGTGTATGGTGGGATGTAAGAGCTTTTGATGCGCCATGCTTACGATTTACAGTTAATGTTTTAGAAATCTACTTTTGGCAAAGAAACAGAGTCAATAAAAGAGCTAAAATTGTTAAGAATCATTGTAGAAATCACTCATAAATGATTTTGGTGGAATCCTGAGTCCCAGTTCTTCCCAATATTGTTAAAATCTTCTACTTTTTTTCTAGTTTAAATCAGAATTAGGTCTAAAACGAATCTTCACAAGTCTCATTGAACGAATTATTTTTACCATTTTTCTAAAACGACCAAGTTTTTAGCGCCGCTGCCTGGGATTTTTTTTTAGGTTAGGGTTTTAGATATATTTTTTTAGGTTTTGTTTTTTTTAGATTTTTATTCTTTTGTTCTATTTTACGTTTTTAGGTATTTGTCTACTTGTTATAGGTTTTGGATCAAAAAGAAAGTTGAGCCAAAGATTTTGGTAATTAATTAAAGACTTGGAGTCAAAGATAAAGTGAAAAGAACGGAAAAAGAGATAATTTTTATTTTTATTTTTTAATTTAATTTTAGGATTTTTTTTTAAATTTTAGAAACTGTATTAGGGTTTTTATTTTTGTAATTATTTTTATTATTTTTCTGTTATTTTTGGACACTTTTGGACTTTATTTTTGGACACTGGACTTTATTTTTATTTTTTAAACCCTACGCAAGGGTAGTATTAAATATAAACTGCACAAGGAATAACGACAATTACGATATTATCTCAGCCCATTAGGTTCGTATTGACACAGGATTCAGTGGCCCGAGTCGAATTCAACTGATTCATCGCCCGTATGGAAAAGGAGGTGAAACTTGATCCACCCACGAATCTCCTACTAGTGGGTTTACTGTCTTCCTTCGTTTGCATATATGCTGAGGGCTGAAAATGGAATTTAATTTCTAGTAAAGGGCAAGAACTGTCCATACAAGATAAGGGATCGGATTTCATCACTGTTTCCTTCTTGCCCGCTTTAGGAACACGTTACCAAACGCGAACCTAAATCTAAAATTTGAATAGAAAGAAGACCGATAAGGTAACGAGCTTATTGGAAAATCTATCAAATGGATTGTATTGGTTACTTTATTAGCTCAACTCAAGGATCAGGAAGATTATTTTAAGTTCATTTGTGCCACCTTTTAACCCAAGGAAACGTGCCAAAGAGGTAGGGTTATCCAAGCTCCTTAGAGGTTATCCTGCTTCTCTCGATCAACTTAATCTAATTCGGATCGGTCCGAGAGGTTTGCTAAAACTGTAACCAGTTTTCTTTTGGAAGAATATAAGCTGGTCTAGAAACAATCTAAGTGGATCCATTATGCTTTTTGTTTGCTAGATTCAATAAGATTGATTTGGTTGAGTCAGTCTTGCTTGTGTTTGTTTAGAATTCCCTTCTAATTAGGATTTTTTTTTAGTCTTTCTAGTGTATGCTAAGACCGCTCGAGACATCTCCGAGCGAGCTTGGAAAAGAGAAACTCTAGGGCGTTTGATTAATGACAAGCCTAGTAGTTCTATTTCTGAAAACGAGGATCTCGAAGAATCTAAAGAGCCCTGTTTTTGGAAACTTTAATTTTGAAAACTTGACATTGTGTGGAGAAGTCACTCCTAGTCCTTTGATAGTGCCAGAAATGCAACCTTAAAAGATTTGTTGAATCCCACTAGGATTACTCCATCATGTATTAAGTTAGTTGCAAACGAAGCAACTATGAGTTCAAACCTGGGACCATACAGATGCTCCCAATCTTCATAGGAAAATAAAATGAAAACCTCTACTTTCATAATAGGGAATTTGAGGAAATCTATAGTACCCTGAGAATTCACAACCTTACTGATGAAGCTTTGAAACTTAGGTTGTTTCCTTTTCCCCTGAGAGACAAGGCCAAATCTTGGTTATATAGTTTGCCATATGAGTCCATCGAGACGTATGAACAACTTAAATCTGCCTTTTTCTTGAAGTTTTTCCCTAGGAACAAAACATCATCTCTTAGGCAACAAATTTGCAACAAAAGGGAAAATATTTATACAGGTATTTGGACAGATTCAGTGATTTTCTGACACAATGTCCTCATCATGGTCTAGAAAAGGTAAGGCTAGTTCAGATCATCTATGATGGGCTAGATTATCTAACGACAACCATGGTCGAGTCTTTGTGTACAAGGGGGTTTGAAAATAAAATTGTTGATGAGGCGATGACATTTTTGAATGAGATTGCCGAAAAAACCCAGCAATGGAAATATAGTAGGGAACCCCAGAAAAAACTTTTACTGAATAGAGGTAATGTCAATAGGGTAGATGGAATTTTTAAAACAGATGCTAAATTTACAGCGATAGCGAGAAGGTTAGAAGCCTTAGAGTTAAATATATCTAGTTATGGATTAGAGCCCAACAGGTCATCTTGGGAGGGATAAACTGGTGAAGAGCAAGCCCATGCTCTTTACAATAACTCTAGATTCGATAACCGTCAGAAGTGTGACCCATTTTCAGAAACATATAATCTTGGTTGGAGGAACCATCCTAATTTTTCTTAACCTAAGGGTCAAAATCATGGTCAGACTAGTAATCCCCAAGTTGTACTAGGTTTAGTTATCCAAAGAATCCACCAGAGCCAACTTACTCTCAAAAACCTTAAGATAAGAAAATGACTAGCTTAAAGGAATCTCTTAATATGTTAGCACATAACCAACTTAGATTTCAACAAGCAACCGATAAGAATTTCTAGTCTAATGCCCAGACTCTTGCTAACTTAGAATTCCAAGTAGGTCAGATAGCTAAGACCCTAAGTGAAAGAGGGAGGGGAACATTCCCTAGTAAACCACAACCTAATTCTAGAGGAGTTCATGAAATAAAAGGTAGGAAATTATCAAACCATGTGAATTCAATAACAACCCTTAGAAGCGGTAAAACGGTAGACAATAAGGTAACCATGCATGATAGTGAACATGTTGTAGTTCACCCTTCTGATCCAGTAGATGAAAAGACTGATAAATTCTCTAAAGAGTCTAATATGGTTCCTGCTAAGCCAGATTTTGTGCCCAGAGCCCCATTCCCACAACTGCTCCTTCCAACAAAGAAGGAGTCGATTTTCAATGAAATAATAGAAATGTTTAAGCAGGTTAACATCAACATTCCATTATTAGAGGCAATTAGGTAAGTTCCTGCGTATTCCAAGTACCTTAGAGATCTTTGTACACGAAAGCGTAAGCTTAATGTACATAAGAAAGTCTTTATAGCTAGTCAAGTAAGTTCAATCCTTCTGAACCAAACACCCTCTAAGTATAAAGACCCTGGATACCCCACCATATATTGTGTGATCGGTGATCACTTGGTTGATAAGGCATTTCTTGACTTAGGAGCTAGTGTTAACTTACTCCCGTATCATATGTATAACCATCTAGGTCTTGGTAAGTTGAAACCGACCAAAATAACGCTGCAGTTAGCGGATGGTCTATCAAATTCCCTCTTGGTGTCATAGAGGATGTTCTGATTGAGGTTGATAAGTTCATTTATCTAGTGCATTTTTTGGTTCTAGATACCCAGCCTGTTCAGGACCAAAATGCTCAAATATCGGTGATTTTAGGTCGCCCGGTTTTAGCCACATCTAATACTGTCATCAACTGTAGAACCATACGTATGAACATATCGTTTGGTAATATGACCACTGAATTAAATGTCTTTAATGTTACATCACAACCTTCTGAGGTCGATGAGATAAAAGAAATAAATATGATTAACACTTTAGTTCATGATCATTGGCCTGACATTGGTGATTCCCTATATGAATTTGATGATAGCATTCTCTTGAATCAGATGTGTGACCCGTCTCTAAAAGAATCTCTCTAGTATTTTTCAGACTCCAAGGACCCTGAAATTCAAACAATAGTTTTAGGTTTATCTAAGAGTAATGATTACTCTAAGTTTGGGAGTAGTGATGATTCTTGTGATCGTCAGGTATCCCTACTTTAAGTCCCTAACTTGGGACTTGATCTTTCTGCATCTAAGGTAGTACTTGAGTCTCTTCAGACTCCAAAATTCGATCCTCCTGATACTGTCCATGAGGAAATCCAGCTATTAAAGACCCGTCGTTCGGTTGAATCTTTTTTATCTAAACACTCATATAGAGCCTAAATGGACACCCCAGATAAATCTAGTTGTCTTGAAAGAAACCTTACATAAGGTTGTGCTCAGTCTGTTCATTTGTATGATCCAGTACATCTGTCTTATATTTGCGTCAGCTCTATTTGGTTATGATAACCCGCAATTGTTTTGGATATTGGTATAAGATTTTGAAAGGTGACTAGCCATTTTGAGGTATTTGATGTCTGGCTAAAGACTTTAAACTTAGAACTTAATGGGAGGTTACCCATGCTCATGCCACTCAGTAATATCTTTCCTTAAATCCTTTTCTACGATTGGTAACTCGGTAATATGTTCATGTTTTTAATCATTTATTTTTAGAACATTGAGGAAAATGTTAGACTTAAGTTTGGGGGTAAGGGAGAAACTTTAAGTTGAACTATGAAACTCCACAGTCTAGAAAATTGTGAACTATTCAGGATGACACTAACAATTCTAGGTAGATGGAAACAAAATTCTTGTCTATAGGAATTGATGTGCCCAGCTAAATGGTCTATTCATAAAAGGACGCCAATCTCAGGTGTTAGAAATGACATGAAAGTTGTCAGCATATCTCGGTGTCAATCTCGACCATATTGATAAGTGCATAATTTACATATTTATAGTGTTAATTGCATACTAGTTTTAGTTATAATTCTTGCATATATCTTGTTATTACTTTGTTTTCTATTTTATTTGTTTCTTTAGGTGAATCATCTGAAAATCAATGGAAATGGTGTTGAAAAGAGTTAAGAAGAAAAAAGGGTTTATTCTGGAGTGAAACTGAGAGATTAGAACTGAAAAGTACGCTTTTGGAGTGGAATTCCAGAAGCATTTATGGCTAGGAAATTCTCCAAAGACAGTCGTAGAACAAGTCAAAGAAATGACCAAGTTTCAGATCCACTTACTGCTAGGAATGAATCAAAAGCTAGCCGTAGACTTGGGAAGTGAATAAGAGTTTAGTCAGATTTACAGCTGGGAAATCATTTCGACCCAGCCGTAGAAGGAGAGAATGTTCGAGAGAAGTGTCAGGGTCATAATTACGGCTAGGAAATCATCAAAACCTATCCGTAGACAAGTTGAAGTGTTGAAACATGAATTCCAGATTCACTTACAATTGAGTTTAGCCATTCAAACTAGCCGTAAAATTTTATTAATATACATGAATAATTTTAAGACACCATCTTGTAGAGGACGAAGAGACGAAGACGGCGCAAAAAGAATGAGGTAAATCGGACGTTGGATGAAGGAGTTATGGCCAAAACAGTGAAGGAAAGAAGTGAAAACTCTGGCTCACTTACGGCTAGGAATGCATAACACGACCAGTCGTAAGTGACCCTGGAGAATCACCCGAAAATTGACATTTAGTTACGGCTAGGTCGTGGGAGAGTTCCCAACCGTAACTAAAAGTGTGTGGTGCGAAATTGGACTTCTAAAAAGAGAAAACCCGGTCCCGGAAGGATTCTAAGCCCTAGATATCATGAGTACTATATAAGGAGACTCCCAAGAAATTAAGAAGACACCTTTTACATAACTTTGTGAGTCTTGGAGGAGATGAACAACACAAGAGGAGAAACCTAGGGTTTTGGAGCGGTTCCATTATCGTAACAATTTTTTATCTACTTTCTTATATTATAACATGGATGTTTCTACATCCATGAGTAGCTAAACACCTAATTGATTGAGGATGGATTCTAAGTTCTAAACATGAATTGAGTTATTATATATGAATCTATTTTAAAGTTCTTCACATGATTATCGTTTGTTCTTACAAATATGAATGGTTATGCTTGATTGGTAGATTGTTTAGGTCGCCAATTAAATTGATTTGTTAATTAATCTAAATCTAGTAAGAGTTGGGTATCCGTAATTGTATCATAACATCTTACCTAAGTAGAGGCACCTAAACTATATCTTATATTTCTTTACCCGTAACTGATAAGGTTCTTTTACCTTCTATTGTACAGGCACCTAAACTAGAATTGAAGCCTCTTCCAGATCACTTAAAGTATTCTTACTTGGGTGATAAATAAGAGATTCCGGTGATCATTGCAAAGAACCTCACTTCCATACAAGAAGAACATCTGCTTAGGGTTCTGAAAGAGCACAAAACGACCATTATATGGACAATTGCTGACATCAAAGCCATTAGTCCATCAATGTGCATGCATAGGATCCTAATGGAAGAAAATGTCAAGTCGGTACGTGATGCTCATCATAGGCTTAATCCCCCAATTATGGAGGTCGTAAAGAAAGAAATCCTCAAATTACTAAGTATGGGGGTGATTTACCCAATTTCGAACAACAAATGTGTTAGTCCGGTACAGGTGGTACCGAAGAAGTCTGGTGTTACTGTTGTCAGAAATCAAGATGATGAACTTGTTCCTATAAGAGTTCAAACAGGATGGAGAGTATACATAGACTACAGAAAACTTAATTCCGCAACCCGGAAGGATCACTTTCCTTTTCCTTTCATTGATCAGATGTTAGAGAGGTTGTCAGGACATTCACATTATTGCTTTTTGGACGGTTATTCGAGTTACAATCAGATTGTTATTGCACAAGAGGATCAAGAGAAAACTACTTTTACTGGTCCTTTTGGTACGTTCACATATATAAGAATGCCGCTTGGTCTTTGCAATGCGCCTGCCACTTTTCAGAGGTGTATGGTTCGTATATTTTCTGATTATGTGGCACGCATCATTGAGGTATTTATGGATGATTTTAGTGTTCATGGCTATTCATTTGATGATTTCTTATAAAATCTTAAACTTGTGCTTAAAAGATGCATAGACACTAACCTTGTTCTAAATTGGGAGAAATGTCACTTTATGGTAGTCAATAGTATAGTGCTCGGTCACATCGTATCCTCTCGAGGGCTCAAAGTAGACAAAACAAAGATAGACATAATAAGAAACTTATAATACCGCACTTCGGTGAGGGAGATCAGCTTGTTTCTTGGTCATGCAGGTTTTTAAAGACGGTTTATCAAAGATTTCTCCAAAATCTCAATGCCGATGTGCAAATTATTGCAAAAGGAGGCTACTTTCAACTTTTACAAGGAGTGCAAGGATGCCTTTGACAGATTGAAAGAATTGTTGACAACTGCACCAATTATCAAGTTACCCGATTGGAGTTCACCGTTTGAGTTGATGTATGATGCGAGTGACTATGTAGTTGGAACCGTTTTGGGTCAAAGAGTGGATATATTATCCCACATGATTTATTATGCATCTAGGACCCTAAACGATGTACAAATCAACTATTCTACTACGGAGAAAGAGTTATTAGCTATAGTTTTTGCACTAGAAAAATTCAGATCTTATTTGGTGGGTATCAAGTTCTTGTTATAGTTTTCATCTTCCAGTTGAACTTGAGCACAAGGCTTTTTGGGCGATAAAGATGTGCAACGTGGATTATGATAATGCAGGGAAACATTGGAATTTACAACTTAGGAGATAGAGGAGATACGTAATAATGCTTATGAGAGTTCTCGTATATACATAGAGAAAACTAAGCTCTTCCATGACAAGATAATTTTTCGAAAGAATTTTGTTGTGGGATAAAAAGTCATTTTATTTAATACTCGTCTTCGTTTATTTCCTGATAAGCTAAGGTCCAGATGGGTTGGACCATTTGTTGTTACTAATGTTTTTTTCTTATGATGCAGTTGAGATTACTAGTACGAAAACAGGAATAATTTCCAAAGTCAACGGCCATAGATTGAAGCCCTAGTACGAAAACTTCCCTACGGAGAATGTAGACGTGATTAGACTTGAAGATTTACTCCCTCTGGAGGAGTAATACGGGCGAGTAGAGATTCGGGCTGATGACTTTAAACAAGGCGCTGCATGGGAGGCAACCCATTGGTTTTGTATTTCTATCCTTATCTTTTGATTTTTCTTAGTTTTCAAATCATATTAGGATTTCCCATCTTGATTTTACATTGGAAGAGTCAATTTACATTGAGAACAATGTAAAGTCTAAGTATGGGGGAGTGGTTAAGCATATAGATTTTTAATATTTTCTTTTGTAGGTAGAATTTTACAACTTTTTGTACATATTTGCATGAAAACCTCCAACTTTTAGATGTTTTAGAGTCACTTTGTATACTTCTAGCTAAGATTACATATTGAGTTCTCACCGAAATAATTGAACTTAGAAGTAGTAGAGAACGACATTCGGAGTTCTTAGTTATTGAGAGGCTAGAGCTGACAAAAATGGACATTGACTACTGGTAGAGAATATAGTGTTTGAGAAGTTGATCACTCAATACCCATGAGTGAGGCACCAAACCTTCAATTTTCTGTTTTGAGTGTTTCATCTATGCAAATTCCGGGTAGAATGATGAGCTACCCAACTTCACACCAATTTCAACACTACTTTTTGATTTCTTGAGTGTATTTATATCAATCATGAGGGTGTCATCAGAATTGCTAACTTTATCTTGTAGTCTTGTTTGAAGTTAGCACCATTCCCCTCTCTCAAAAATAACAGGTCCATAGAAATACCATTATCATCAACATGGCGGAGCACCACAAATTTGAAAAAAAGTTAAAGACGTTCAAGGTTTACAAGCAACGGTACAAGGCCGTGGAGAAGAAGAAATCTGTAAAGAAGTTTCAAACAACAAGGAATTCAGAAAAAAAGTTACAAGTGTCAAGGTTCTACGAAGTTCAAGAGTTCATCATCAACAGTTGAAGACTTAAGACGTTTCTATTGGATGCTGTGAGAGTGGGGTTGATTGTGAATCGGGTGAAAAGGTAAGTAAGGGTTCTCATCCTTGCATAATGGGGTTGATTGTGAATTGGGTGAAAAGGGGTTCTTTTTTGTCCCACGTTTCTATAGGATAAAATCTTCATATAATTCGAAAGGTTACCTTTCCTTCCCACATTCAACGTGTGCAGGATTTCTATCTTCTTTCATGCCTGTACACATGTGAGAACCATAAAGTGCGTCATTTGAGTGTCAAATTTATAAAATCCTATTGGTGAGGCAGAACTCTTATTCGGTCACTCTTGAACCTATATTCTTTCATATGGTGGTTTTCTCCTAACTCAAGAGTTAAGCATAATGTTCTTTATATTTCTAACTTCTTATTATTAGTGTGCAAAACCTTTATGTCTTTTTAGCTCTTTGGATGCATGTGCTCTGGAATGTTTAAAAGTTGGAACTTACGTTTTGTGGGTATACCTCATATAAATCCCCACGAGATTATAACTCGTACACTAGGGACACCTAGGGGTTTAAAGGCTTGTTACACATGCTAAGTGTAATCGTATCCTCGACGAAAGGGAGTTGTTTAATTTAGTTTAGGTTAGTTTAGATAGTAGTTTTCTCTAGGACTAGGACTAGCAAAGCTAAGTGTGGGGTAATTTGATAAATGCATAATTTACATGTTTATAGTGTCAATTTCATACTAGTTTTAGCTATAATTCTTACATATAATCTTTTTGTTACTTTGTTTTCTATTTTATTTGTTTCTTTAGGTGAATCATCTGAAAATCAATGGAAATGGTGTTGAAAAGAGTTAAGAAGAGAAAAAAGTTTATTATGGAGTGAAACTGAGAGGTTAGAACTGAAAAGTACGCTTTTGGAGTGGAATTTCAGAAGCATTTACGGCTAGGAAATTCTCCAAAGACAGTCGTAGAACAAGTCAAAGAAAGGACCAAGTTTCACATCCACTTACAGCTAGGAAAGCATCAAAATCTAGCCATAGACCTGGGAAAGTGAAGACGAGTTTCGTCATATTTACGGATGAGAAATCATTTCGACCCAACCGTAGAAGGAGTGAATGTTCAAGAGAAGTGTCAGGGTCAGAATTACGGTTAGGAAATCATCAAAACCTAGCCGTAGACAAGTTGAAGTGTTGAAACATGGATTCCAGATTCACTTACGGTTGAGTCTATCCATCCAAGCTAGCCGTAAAATATGATGAAGAGATATGAAGTCTAGCACCTTTTTTTTTCCCGGTAGCGGCGCCAAAATTTGTTGCGTGTCGTAGGTGCACAAATTAATTCTCTTATCTTCAACTTTACTAATGAATAATATAGCAGTAAATAGAGTTCTTTCCCACGAGGAGCGAGGTGTTCTAGTTATCAAATGTCACAAAAGAGGGGTTTGTTTTAGGTTTAACTAACAAAGCAATTAAAAGTGATTAAGATGCAAGCAATGGAGAGAAATATGATGAAGGAATCATTCTTCGTTACGTAACAATCATTGAGTTAGTATACTCATCTATTATTCATTCATCACACATTATCACCAACCGTAGAATAGCAGGTCCGCTTAGCTATCCCAAAAACTCATTCTATCACCAGATAACAGGTACGCTTAGTCACAGGATTCTATCCAACTGAGCCGCCTTGAGGTACGCTTACAAGGTGTAACTCAATCGAATGCTTAATGAATTTAGGTTTGATCCTAGTAGTTAGACTCAGTACGCTCGGTCCACTTTCTAGTGTTCTCTTCACACACGGTTACTCAACAGAATCCCTCTGCAAGGTCTCACATTTAGGTAATATGTTATGATTACGGATACCCAACTCTTACTAGATTTAGATTAATTAACAAATCAATTTAGTTGGCCACCTAAACAATCTTCAATCAAGCATAAACATTCATATTAGTAAAAACAAACGATAATCATGTGAATAAATTGAAAATAGATTCATATAGAATAACTCGAATCATGTTTAGAACATAGAATTCATCCTCAATCAATTAGGTGTTTAACTAGTCATGGATGTAGAAACATCCATGATATACGTATAAGAAAATAGTTAAGAAATCGTTACGATAGTGGAACCACTCTAAAACCCTATCTTTTTTCCTCTTGTGTTGTTAATCTCCTCCAAGACTTGCAAAGTCATGTAAAAGGTTGTAAAAAGTTGTAAGGTCCCTTCTTAATGTCTTGGGAGTCTCCTTATATAGTACTCATGATATCTAGGGCTTAGAATCCTTCCGGGACCAGGTTTTCTCATTTTAGAAGTCCAATTTC
This sequence comes from Papaver californicum, assembly GCA_023531435.1. NCBI lineage: Eukaryota > Viridiplantae > Streptophyta > Magnoliopsida > Ranunculales > Papaveraceae > Papaver > Papaver californicum. The sequence continues at coordinate 610,306 of JAJJMC010009453.1, read as the reverse complement.
GCACCACACACTTTTAGTTACGGTTGGGTACTCTCCCACGACCTAGCCGTAACCAAATGTAATCATAACATATTACCTAAATGTGAGACCTTGCAGAGGGATTCTGTTGAGTAATCGTGTGTGAAGACAACACTAGAAAGTGGACCGAGTGTACTGAGTCTAACTACTAGGATCAAACCTAAATTCATTAAGCATTCGATTGAGTTACACCTTGTAAGCGTACCTCAAGGCGGCTCAGTTGGATAGAATCCTATGACTAAGCGTACTTGTTATCCGGTGATAGAAGGAGTTTTTGGGATAGCTAAGCGGACCTGCTATTCTACGGTTGGTGATAATGTGTGATGAATGAATAATAGATGAGTATACTAACTCAATGATTGTTTCGTAACGAAGAATGATTCCTTGATCATATTTCTCTCAATTGCTTGCATCTTAATCACTTTTAATTGCTTTGTTAGTTAAACCTAAAACAAACCCCCCTTTTGTGACATTTGATAACTAGAACACCTCGCTCCTCGTGGGAAAGAACTCTATTTACTGCTATATTATTCATTAGTAAAGTTGAAGATAAGAGAATTAATTTGTGCACCTACGACACGCAACAAATTTTGGCGCCGCTACCGGGAAAAAAAAAGGTGCTAGACTTCATATCTCTTCATCATATTTTACGGCTAGCTTGGTTGGCTAGACTCAACCGTAAGTGAATCTGGAATCCATGTTTCAACACTTCAACTTGTTTACGGCTAGGTTTTAATGATTTCCTAACCGTAATTCTGACCCTGACACTTCTCTTCAACATTCACTCCTTCTACGGCTGGGTCGAAATGATTTCTCATCCGTAAATATGACGAAACTCGTCTTCACTTTCCCAGGTCTACGGCTAGATTTTGATGTCTTCCTAGCTGTAAGTGGATGTGAAACTTGGTCCTTTCTTTGACTTGTTCTACGACTGTCTTTGGAGAATTTCCTAGCCGTAAATGCTTCTGAAATTCCACTCCAAAAGCGTACTTTTCAGTTCTAACCTCTAAGTTTCACTCAAGAATAAACTTTTTTCTCTTCTTAACTCTTTTCAACACCATTTCCATTGATTTTCGGATGATTTACCTAAAGAAACATATAAAATAGAAAACAAAGTAATAACAAGACAATATACAAGAATTATATCTAAAACTAGTATAGAATTGACACTATAAACATGTAAATTATGCATTTATCAAATTCCCCCACACTTAGCTTTTGCTAGTCCTCGAGCAAACTACTATTTAAACTAACCTAACCTAACCTAAACTAAACAACTCCCTTTCATCGAGGATACAATTAAAATTATCATGTGTAACAAGCCTATGGGTGTGGGATAAGGATTTTACCACTTTATTCTTCACAACTTGTATTTTCTCGATATCATGAACTTCACTAACTCTTATCTTTTTATTTCTTTTTCTCTTGTACATAAGTCTTCAACATGTATATATAATTCTGCTCATTGTATTGTTGCTTTACTTGAATATGAAATTTGCTCTCTCTTTTACCGTTGCTTGTAAACCTTGAATGTCTTCAACTTTCCTCAAATTTTTGATGTTACACTTGTTGATGATGATGGTGTTTCTATGGACAAGTTGTTGTCGAGAGAGAGAATGATGCCAACTGCAAACAAGACTACAAGACAGAGTTAGCAATTCTGATGACATCTTCATAATTGATAGAAATAGCACTCAAGAGATCAAAAAGTAGTGCTGAAATTGGTGCGAAGTTTGATAGCTCATCATTCTACCCAGAATTTGCGTAAATGAAACACTCTAAACGGAAAATTGAATGTTTGGTGCCTCACTCAAGGGTATTGAATGATCAACTTCTCAAATATTATATTCTCTACCGGCAGTTTAAGTCCATTTTGTCGGTATTACCTCTCAACAACTAAGCATTCTGAATGTCGTTCTCTACTACTTCTAAGTTCAATTATTTCGGTGAGAACTCCGTATGTAATCTTAGATAGAAGTATGCAAAGTGACTCTAAAACATCTATAAGTTGGAGGTTTTCATGCAAATATGTACAAAAAGTTGAAAAATTCTACCTACACAAGCAAATACTCTAATCTATGTTCTTAACCACTCCCCCACACTTAAACTTTACATTATCCTCAATGTAAATTGACTATTTCAATGTAAAATCAAGATGGGAAATCCTAACATGATATGAAAAACTAAGAAAAATCAAAAGATAATAATAGAAATACAAAACCAATGGGTTGCCTCCCATGCAGTGCTTGGTTTAAAGTCGTCATCGACTCTCTACTCGCCCGTATTACTCCTCCAGAGGGAGTAAATATTCAAGTCTAATCACATCTACATTCTCTGTAGGGAAGTTTTCATAATAAGGCTTCAATCTATGGTCGTTGACTTTGGAAATTATTCCTCTTTTAGTACTAGTAATCTCAACTGCACCATAAGAAAAAACATTAGTAACAACAAATGGTCCAACCCATCTGGACCTTAGCTTACCAGGAAATAAACGAAGACGAGTATTAAATAAAAGTACTTTTTGTCCCACAACAAAATTATTTTGAGAAATCATCTTGTCATGGAAGATCTTAGTCTTCTCTTTGTATATACGAGAACTCTCTAAGCACCATTACGTATCTCCTCTAGCTCGCTAAGTTGTAACTTCCTATGTTTCCCCGCATTGTCATAATCCATGTTGCACATATTTATCGCCCAAAAATCCTTGTGCTCAAGTTCAACTGGAAGATGAAAATCTTTTACATGAACCAACCGATATGGAGACATACCAATCGGTGTTTTATACACCACTTTATACGTCCATAATGCATCATTAATCCTAAAGCTCCAATATTTCCGTGTAGTATTAACGGTTTTCTCCAAGATGGACTTGATCTCACGATTTGAAATTTTAGCTTGCCCACTAGTTTGTGGGTGATTAAGCGTACCGACCTTGTGAGTTATTTTGTACTTCTTAAGGATAGCATAGAAGGATTTTTGAAAGTGTGAACCTCCATCACTAATAACCACACGTCGTGTACCATGTCTAATGAAAATATATTCCTTCACAAACTCACATATAACTTGAGAATCATTAGTAGGGGTGGCTTTATCTTCTACCCATTTCGAAACATAATCCACAACAAGAAGTATATAAAATTTTCAATTTGAATTGACAAAAGGACCCATAAAATAAATTCCCCACATATCAAAAATCTCTACGACAAGAATTGGTGTGAGTGGCATTTGATTTTGAGCACTTAGATTGCCCGTTTGTTGACATCTATCCCAAGATTTACAAAAAATATATACGTCCTAAAATAAAGTGGGCAAATAAAATTCACTCTCAAGGACTTTGTGAGCGGTACGTTTAGAACCAAAGTGACCACCACATGCATAAGAATGACAAAAAGATAAGATGGATTTAAATTCAGAGTTTGGTACGCACCTGCAGATAATTTGATCAGAACCGTATTTACAAAAGTAGGGATCATCCCACACATACTGCTTGGCTATCTTCTTAAGCTTAAGCTTTTGAAAATTATACATTGTACTAGGTACTTGCCTTGTATCCAAGTAGTTAACTATATCAACGTACCAAGGTGTTGAAGCATCAATTGAGAAAAGTTCATCCGGGAATCGATCATATAAGGGAAGTTCTTCTCCAGAAACAACAAGTCTACTAAGATGGTCTGCAATTGTATTCTCAACACCTTTCTGGTCACTAATTTCTATATCAAATTTTTACAACAACAAAATCTATTGTATAAGTCGTGGATTAGCTTCTTTCATTTTGAGTAGCTACCTAAGTGCTGCGTGGTCAGAATAAACAACAACCTTGGTACCCACCAAATAAGATCTGAATTTTTCTAGTGAAAAACTTATAGCTAGTTACCCTTTCTTCGTGGCAGAATAGTTGACTTGTGTATCATTTAGGGTCCTAGATTCATAATAAATCATGTGGGACAGTTTATCCAATTTTTGACCCAAAACGGCTCCAACTGCATAGTCACTCGCATCACACATCGACCAAAAAGGTAAACTCCAATCGGGTGACTTGATAATTGGTGCATTTGTCAATAATTCTTTCAATCTGTCAAATGCATCCTTGCACTCCTTGTCGAAGTTGAAAGTAGCCTCCTTTTGCAATAATTTGCACATCAACATTGAGATTTTGGAGAAATCTTTGATAGACCGTCTGAAAATCCTGCATGACCAAGAAGCGAGCGGATTTCCTTCACCGAAGTGGGGTATTATAAGTTTCTTATTAAGTCTATCTTTGCTTTGTCTACTTCGAGCCCTCGAGAGGATATGATGTGACCGAGCACTATACCATAGACTACCATAAAGTGACATTTCTCCCAATTTAGAACAAGGTTAGTGTCTATGCATCTTTTAAGCACAAGTTCAAGATTTTCTAAGCTATTATCAAATGAATCGCCATAAACACTAAAATCATCCATAAATACCTCAATGATGCATTCCATATAATCAGAAAATATACTAACCATACACCTCTGAAAAGTAGCAGGCGCATTGCAATAACCAAATAGCATTCTTCTATATTCGAACGTACCAAAAGGACAAGTAAAAGTAGTTTTCTCTTGATCCTCTGGTGCAATAACAATCTGATTGTAACCCGAATAACCATCCAAAAAGCAATAGTTTAAATGTGCCGACAACCTCTCTAACATATGATCAATGAAAGGCAAACGAAAGTGATCCTTCCGGGTCGCGGAATTAAGTTTTCTGTAGTCTATGCATACTCTCTATCCTGTTTGAACTCTTGTAGGAACAAGTTCATCATCTTGATTTCTGACAACGGTAACACAAGACTTCTTTGGTACCACCAGTACCGGACTAACCCATTTGCTGTCAAAAATTAGGTAAATCACCCCCACACTTAGTAATTTGAGGATTTCTTTATTTACGACCTCCATCATTGGGGGATTAAGCATACGATGAGCATCACGTACCGATTTGACATTTTCTTCCATTAGCATCCGAGGCATGCATATTGATGGACTAATGCCTTTGATGTCAGCAATTGTCCATATAATGGCCGTTTTGTGCTCTTTCAGAACCCTAAGCAGATGTTCTTCTTGTATGGAAGTGAGGTTCTTTGCAATGATCACCAGAAATTCTTCTTTATCACCAAATTACGCGTACTATAAGTGACCTGGAAGAGGCTTCAATTCTAGTTTAGTTGCCTGCATAATAGAAGGTAAAGGAACCTCATCAGTTACGGGTAAGGAAATATAAGAAGTATTACTGGTTTTAGCTTTTTGTAATGTCGTTAAGGCACTATACATATCCACTAGTTCTTTGTATAAATAAGTATCCAAGTTCGACTGGCCATGAACGTCCAATTCAATGTTATTACACAACACAACTCCAAGTTCATCTTCACTGTTCAAATCAAATATTTGTTGTTCTAGCGAAGCAATAACATCGATAGAGAAAGCGGAGTTAACATCACTAGGATAACGCATGACTTCAAATATGTTGAAGCGAATAATCTCCTTATAAAATTCCATAGTGAGTGTACCACCATCAACATCAATCTTCATATTTGCAGTTTTCATAAACGGTCTCCCAAGTAATAACGAAGTAGATGAACTATTTTCTCCATTATGCATATCCACAATATAGAAATCAACCGGAAATATTAACTCATTCACTTGAACTAACACGTCATCCATGAGTCCCTTAGGATATATATTGGACTTGTTTGCTTATTTTATGGTAATCCCTGTCTCTTTTAAAGGTCCAAAACTCAAAGAATCATAAATATCGACTGACATAACAGTTATGGATGCTCCCAAATCAAGTAAAGCACGCTCAAACCTCTTAGTAACAATAGTAATTGGCACCGTAAAACCTCCAGGATCCGTACACTTTGCAGACATCTTCTTTAGCAACATAGCCGTAGCACTCTCGCCCACCTAGTGACTTCATTAGGAATCAACCTATCCTTTTTTGTACACAAATCCTTCAAAAACTTGGTATATCTAGGCATAGTTTTGATGACTTCAATAAATGGGATGTTGATTTTCACCTTCTTGAAAATATCCATGATCTCCTTATCTTGAGCTTCTTTCTAGGATTTGGCAAAAAAACTAGGAAAAGAAGTTGGTATGGTAAAGGTAGGAACTGTGTCCTTAGATTGGCCTGTTGAGGTTGGATTTCCCTTTGGTACGTTTTATTCCTCCAATTCCTTTTCTAAGTCACCACTAACCATTTCTTGTTGTTGTGGTTCTTCAACTTGCCTTCCACTTCTTAAGGTCACTGCATTAACGTGTTCTCTTGGATTCACAAAAGGTTGTGATGGCACAAAAGGTTATGAATAGTCACATCAATTGCCAATTTCCCAAGTTGAGTCAGCAAGTCTTTGATAGCAGATTTGTTCTTTTGTTGACTTTTTTGAAACATAGAAGTAAGACCCTGCATGCCCTGCATCATAACGTTGAATTTGTCATCAATATACGAGCCTTGCTCCTTAGATTGTTGTGGTTGCTGAAATTTTTGTGATTGTGGTTGAAAACCACCTTGTCGCCCGTAAGCTGGCATAGGAGTTGCGGCTTGCTTGTTTGCATAGCTAAAAATTTGGAGAAGATATAAAAAAAGGGTTTAAAAAAGGGTCATTTCTCATCCCACATTCTTTGGGATAACATATTCATATAATTCGGAAGGTTACCTTTCCTTCCCACCATTTAAAGTGTGCAGGATTTCGATCTTCACTCCTGCATGTGCACATATGAGAACCATAAAGTGCGTCCTTTGAGTGTCAAGTTCATAAAACCCTATTGGTGAGGAAGAATATTTATTAGGTCACTCTTGAACCTGGATTTTCTTCATATGGTGTTTTCCTTTGAACTCAAGGGCTAAGCATGAGAATAGTGTGCTTTATACTTCTAACTTCTTATTGTTAGTGTGCAGAAACTTTATGTCTTCGTAGCTCTTTGGATGCAAGTGCTCTGGAATTTTTATAAGTTGGAATTTAGATTTTGTGGGTATACCTCTTGTAAACCCTCACGAGACTGTAACTCGTCTTCTAGGGACACCTAGGGGTTTAAAGGTTTGTTGCACATGCTAAGTGTAATCGTATCCTTAATAAAATGGAGTTGTTGTGTTTAGTTTAGGTTGGTTTAGATAGCAGTTTACTCGAGGAATAATAAAGGCTAAGTGTGGGGGACTTTGTTAAGTGCATAATTTACATGTTTATAGTGTTAATTTCATACTTGTTTTAGCCAAAATTCTTGCATTTTATCTTGTTATTACTTTATTTTCTATATTATTTGTTTCATTAGGTGAATCATCTGAAATCAATGGAAATAGTGTTGAAAAGAGCTAAGAAGAGAAAATGGTTCATTCCAGAGTGAAACTGAGAAGTTGGAGCTGAAGAGTACACTTTTGGAGTTGAAATCCAGAAGCATTTACGAGTAGGAAATTCTCCAAAGCTAGTCGTAGAACTGGGAAATATTGAGAGATTCGTCAGATTTATGGCTGGGAAATCATTTCGACCCATCCGTAGAAGAATTAATGTTCGATAGAAGTGTCAGGGTCAGAATTACGGCTAGGAAATTATCTCAACCTAGCCGTAGACAAGTTCAAGTGATGAAACATGAATTCCAGATTCACTTACGGTTGAGTTTAGACATCCAAGCTATCCGTAAAATATAATAAAGATATTTAAAGATTTTGAGACACTATCTTGTAGAGGACGAAGAGACGAAGCCAACGTAAAAATAATGAGGTTAATCGGACGTTGGATGAAGGAGTTATGTCCAAAACGGTGAAGGAAGAAAATGAAAACTCAGGCTCACTTACGGCCAGGAATGCATAGCACGACCCAGCCGTAAGTGACCCAGGAAACTCACCAGAAAATTGATATCTGGTTACTGCTAGGTCGTGGGATAGTTCTCAACCATAACTAAAACTGTTTGTTACGAAATTGGACTTCTAAATAAGAGAAAGCCCGGTCCCAGAAGGATTCTAAGCCCTAGATATCATGAGTACTATATAAGGATACTCCAAAGACATTAATAAGACACCTTTTACATAATTTTGCAAGTCTTAGAGGAGAGAACAACACAAGAGGAGAAAACTAGGCTTTCGGAGCGGTTCCATTATCGTAATGATTTCTTATCTATTTTCTTATATGTGTATCATGGATGTTTCTACATCCATGAGTAGTTAAAAACCTAATTGATTGAGGATGAACTCTAAGTTCTAAACATGATTTATTTGATACATGAATCTATTCTAAGTTCTTCACATGATTATTGTTTGTTTCTACTATGGGGAATGTTTATGATTGATTAATTGATTCTTCTAGGTGGCCAACTAAATCAGTTTCTTGATTGATCTATTGCTAGTAAGGGTTAGGATATCCGTAGTTGTTGAATAGCTCATACATAAGTAGAACACGTGAGACCTTGCAGAGGGATTCTGTGGAGCTATCATGTGTAGAAACAACACTAGAAAGTGGACCTTGCGCTAAGAGTCTAACTATTAGGATCAATCTATAAAGTCACAAAATATAAAGCATTTGGCCAAAATACACTTAGAGTGCGCTACTTCTAGGTGGTTTAGAAAAATAAAATCTGGTATTCGAGCGCTTCGATACCTAATGACCTAAGGACTTTCGAGGACAGCACTGCTCTAGCTGCTATCCTACGGTTGGTTATTATCTGTGATGAATAAAGAATAAATGAGTATATTAATTAAATGATTGCTTAGTAACGAAGAAGGATTCCTTGATCATATATCTCTCCATTGCTTACAACCTAATCTTTTAATTATTTTCTTATTTACTTTGCTAAAATCCTAAAAAAAAAAAAACCTTTGTGACATTTGACAACTTAAACACCTCGCTTCTCGTGTGAACGAACTTGACTTCCATTATATTATTCTTTAATTGAATGGAAATAAGATCACTAATTTGATTGTACCCTCGACACACATTCTTTGGAGATCACCTTCTGTTTTTATTTTTGCATTTTTTTTTGTGTTTCTCTAAGTGACTTGGTGGGGCACTATTATCGCCTTGTTATCGCTGTTAGGATGAAGTAGAGTGATTGAGATCCTCATTATTTTAATTGAACTTGACCAATAATTAAAAAAAAAATTAGAAATAATTGACACTTGGATAGCAATATGTGTGTGTTTTCCATGTCTCAGTCGCCTAAGCAAGCGTGGAACGCAGGATCCATGGGAACTATCATGTAATCTCCTGACAAGGAGCATGCACTTAGATTCAAAATATCTAATCATGTTGTCGGCAAAAAATCAAAAAATAAATTAATAAATAATAAATAATTTTTTTTTATGTTCAATAAATCGACCGTGGGGCCCTTGTTTATACCAGCTGAGTTGATACTAGAATTAGGATTCAGACCAGTGGGAGCGTATCTCAACCCATTAGGATTCATCCTGGCACTGATCTTCAGACAGATATGCGAAACACTGTTCACCTTAGTCAACATGTGCAAACTTCATCATCTCCATATCCATCTTCTAAATCTATTCATGTGAGTGAACTTTGATAGATTCTGAGTATCGTGGTTGAACGACTATCTAAGTAGAGTTTTGAATTCTTAGATGAATTTTAGTACGCTGATTGCAAACTCGTGTACAACAATTGGATTCATAAAGGGTAATGATTCCCTTAGAGAAGAATTTAGTATCCAACTAAATAGCATGTTTAGTGTCTACCCTCAATCGTTCATAAGTATCTAAAAGTTGGAGTAAAAGGTTTTGTGGGTATACCTCTTGTAAACCCTCACGAGACAAAACTCGTCTTCTAGGGTCACCTAGGAGTTTAACAGCTAGCTGCATGTGCTAAGTGTAGTCGTGATTCCTACGAAAGTGAGTTAGATTTTTATTTTCTAGATTATATTTTCTCTAGGACTAGCAAATAATAAGTTTGAGGGTATTTCATAGACACATTTTTGTGTCTGATTTGTCCTCAGTTATCTATTTTGTTAATGCTTATTTGGTATTTAATGTATTATTTTATGTGTTTATAGGTATTTTTGAGAAATAAATAATTGGGAAAAAATTGGCTAAAGAAGTGATAAAGGCACCCCCAAGGAAATAGTTAAAGGCACCCAGCTCTTGGATAGGGGCACCCTTCTCTTTATTTCAAAAATAAAAAAATGGCGGGAAAGTTATTTTACGCGTGAATGAGAATCTGAGTTAGTTGGGAGCAAGTTTTAAGGGATTTGGAAGTGATTTCGAGTTAGCAAAGTGATGAAACAATAAAAACAAGTTGAAACACGTCTGCAGTGAGAGTTTCATGCCGTGAAACAAGTTGGAAAAGTCGAGTTCACGCCGGAAAAGGGAATTATACTCTTATTTGGATTTAGGAAATTTAGAGTTTGTTTTGGATTGATCTTTGAGTCCTTATCGACTTAGAAAGGTTAGTTAGGGTTTACTAAGCCTATAAATAGAGAAGAAATCGAAGAAAAAACCATCTGATGAGATCGAGAAAAATTCAGGAAGAAAACTCACCTGTTCGTGAGGAAGAAGAAGAAGTCCAGAAAACACCACACGTAAACAGTTGCAGTTTGTGTTGCTAAAAGCCTATTCTTTTACTGCGCCTCAGGACAGTTCTTTATAATTGTTTCCTTTTCATTTCTTTTAGCGACATGGAAAACACTATTTGTAACGATTATAAACGCCTCAAATTCCCTGTTTCAATTATTTTTGATTCTTTTTTTCTTCTCAAGCACTTTTAAGCCATGTTTCAATCTTTTGAGAGTGTTTTGAGCATGATGAGCTAAACTCCATCACTGGGACAATGGAGGAATCCATATTTCATGAATGAATGGTAACTATTTTGATTCTTTATGACTTTTGCACTAATTTTAAATAGATTTATGATTTTTACTAATTAGTTGTGATTTTGTCTGATGGTGTATGCTGGGACATAAGAGCTTTTGATGCGGCATGCTTACGATTTACAATAAATGTTTTAGAAATCTACTTTTGGCAAAGAAACAAAGTCAATAAAAGAGCTAAATATTAAGAATCATTGTAGAAATCACTCAGAAGTGATTTTGGTGGAATCATGAGTCCCAGTTCTTCCCAATATTGTTAAAATATCTTACTTATTTTCTAGTTTAAATTAGAATTAGGTCTAAAACGAATCTTCACGAGTCTCAGTGAACGAACTATTTTTACCATTTTTCTAAAACGACCATGGAACAACCAAGAGATTATCATTCAATAGGCATAGAGATAGTGTTGAACGGTTTGTGACATATATGGGTGAATAATTTCGTATCTAATTTATGTGGCTACTTCTGGTGGTGATAGGGTTCATGTTTCCCCAGACGTTGTGATGGGGTATTCCATCATCTATCCTCCTATGAGGGACAAACTTCTGTTGCGGAAGAGGTGAAGGTAGACCAGATGAGTAAGTGTTACTTTGTCCGGATGATGCGAGTGGGAGGTCTTGTTTCTATTACCGTTGTTGATCAAATACTCTGGTCGAAGGAGGTGTCTGCGTTAAACCTCTAAAACTGAAGAAGCCTTCAGGCCCTAGGTGTAGCTACTTAGGCTGCTACTAGACGAGGGATGATTTGATAGTATCGCCATGAGTCCATGCCTCTAGGGTCTGATCAGGCAAGGGAAACCAAGAAGGTTGATATCTCTTATTGTTGTTGTCTTTGTCACGCCAAGGCTGGAGAAAGAACTTGAATTGAAGTTGGAACGCTCGTTGGTGCCTGGGATATTGAGTCACAACTGGAATGTTTTCGTGTGCATTGATTGAATGAAAGTGTCTTATCCTGAACCTTTGGCTCATAAGCTCGTTTTACCCTTCTGGATGTAATGATGGTATGCTTGGAACGCTCATATGGGTGAAGTCATCTAAAGACGTCGAGGGTGAAGAGGATGACATGAAAGGTGTCATGTTGCCGACGTGGTGCTACGGGTGTCTTCAAAGACTATGTTCCCGGAGGCGTCTCTTGAGCTATCTTCTGAATCCTTGATTGTCATTGGGGATGGGCTGGGATGGGATGTGATGGGCAATCCCCTGTCATACTTCTCTTTGGTTATTGAAGTTGTATTTTCTAGAGTAGACTTGGGATACATCTTATCCTTGTCAGGGATTATAGACGCTTACCAGATTTGACGACGTAGTGGGGAGAGGTGAAGATACAGTGTGTTTGGAGAGTGGGGGACTTCATCAAGGTTATGACTCTTTGGTTGACCTTTTATTCTGTGTTAGAGAAGTTATTGACTGTGTCGTAAACCTTCAGTCCCGAGAGTTGTTCACTTGATTCTTCAGATGCAGATGTTGAAGATGATGTTCCAAGTGGCGTCGTTGCGTAGGATGCCAATGCGATGAAAACTGCACCTATTGAGTTAAATGCTGGAGTTGACTTTGACTTCAAGTTTGACAAGATCCAACTCTTGGAGGAAGCTGAGACGGATAAGCTTGGTGTTGGATGGCTTCATCGTCATACGAGAGCCATTAAGGAGAACTTGAAGGAAATAGACGCATTTCCTGGCTTAGAAGCGGTTACCAAAGCTATGTTGAAAAACTATCCTGGAAGTTGAGGCTTGCAACTGAAGCCCTTGCACAGGTGGAGAGAGCATATGTTGATGGTGTTGAATTGGTCTTCAAAGATCATTTCTAAGTAGTAGGTTTTGAGGGTTTTTATGTATTTCTGAGATACCTGATTTTTCTGTGGTTTTATTTTGGGATTTTGAGTAGGTATGTTTTGAATAATTTGCAAAGAATTTTCTAGAGAGGGAAATAATACTTTGTTTAATACATTGAAATTCTAAGTATGAATGGAAGATATTGCAAACATTTTGTAGGAATTACAAATATTGCGTAAAATAGGGAAATATTGCCAGGGGTGGCAAGGTTCTTAAGCCTTGATAGCTTTGTCAGGGGTGATGGAGTGCTTAATACTTGACAGCTTTAAGCCACTTTCCATGTACGACTACCCTTGTTGGCTTATCAGTATTTACAAGTTTGTAGTACTGTTTGTACCTAAAAATTACTCCTAGTCAAAACAATGTACTGTTGAAGTACTTTATTTAGATTCATAAATCAAAATCGTACATGACAAGCCTGAACCACGATAGTATCCGTTTCGTCCTGCTTCGGTCACAAGGAGAGAAAATGGGTCGATCTTAGGGGAGGGAAGCAAAGAAAGTTGAAGGAAATGTGTGTAGAGACGGAGAATAACAAAGCTTATGAGAATGTTAAACTTGTTATGTTTTTTTGAATGGATAAGTAGCCTATTTATAATAGTTGGTAACACACACTTTTCCTTGTAAAGTAGTCGAGGTGGTGAAGAGGTGGAATAATGGTGTAACCGCTCATTATCCTTGGAAGTTTCTAGAAAACCATTATTCCATTACCTCCTCAACCCCTTTAACCGTCACCGCTACTTTGTAACTTTCTTGTCATGGGGTGTTGCCACGCCACATGTTGATGTAACCACCATACCGAAACCCCATGAATAATCCCCATGTAATATGTTTTGTTTCTCGTAAGAGTTAGTAGAATCATTGACTCAAAGCATATGAGTATTTTGTAAAATAATGCTATTAAGTAAGTTTAACACGGCAACAACATATTGATAGCGCTAGCAACGATGAATGATGCTGGCATGAGCAAGAAAAAGATAGCAGTGGCACAAGCAAAGGAGAATAACGCATCAGCGATGAGTAAAGCACGACAACAACAGGCGTGGCGCAGGAGAGCGAAGATAGCTCTGGGCTAGCCTTGGCATTAGCGTTAGCGCTGGCTTTGGAATTAGTGTTGCTGGTCTCAGCGCTAGCGCTTGGCTTTTGCGCTATGGCTAACATTCTAGCAAGGGCTTTACGTGGCTTTGGCGCTTTTATGGCTTTTTGTTATATGGGTGTGCTTCTCATTGGTGTTGGGAGCTTGGTTAAGGCTTGCTAAGGCTGGCACTTGTTGGTGCCAAGGCCATTGCCTATGTACCATTAACATTGGCATTTGCTAATGTCGTGGCCATTACTATCGCGTATTTATGAATTCTCAATCTTATGAGATTTAATTTTTAGCATTTATGCTTAAATTTTGTGTTGTGCAAACATAACATATTCAAGAGATTCAGCCGTAGAAGTTTGCAACTTGAAATTATGCTTGATGCGACTCTGTAATTAGATTGTATACATCTAGTTAGCATTTTTATTCAGATATGACATAGCCTCTATTTTGAATGTTCATAATTTTGTATAATATGTATATTCTGTTTTATACAAATAGTTTGCATGGATGCACATGAAATAACGAGGATTTAGTTGAGTATAGCTTTGAAATTTCTATAGCACACATATATGCAAAAGAGCTATCGGTCTAATTTAGCCGCGAGATGAATATGCATTCTCAATTCTCTTGCGGAATATAAGATAGCAGTATGTATTCATAATTTTGATGCCGGGTCAGGAATTTGTACATATTTATTTCATGCTTCTGCAGCTAGGCGAAAAGCAATATTATAATTTTCTCTCTTGTCAAAAAATCACCATCAACATTAAGTCCCATGCTTAGCGTGGAACGGTAATGTTTCGTGGTAAGCACTAGATGATGATTTTTCTTTTACTGATAATAAGCAAAATAAATCAATAAGCTTAGTCGTCGGAAATTACCAGGAATCCTGATTTGATGACGCTCCGATGATGCCGAATAACCACTAGAGGAGCAATAGTTGATGTAGTAATGTCTGTAGGATGATAGAGCATTGTCTGAAGAGCATAAATTAGCGTGGCGTGAATGTTTTGCATGATAGAGAGACCAAAATTGACCCGTGCGTAGCATGGGACCATGGCTCCAAAGAGAAAATCCTTGTTTGACCTAAAGTTGGAAACCAATTACTATAAAAGGGAGCAAGCCCTATTATTATTTGTTATCGCTCTCCGTCACTGACCACCAGTGCCTCCCTCTTCTTTTCTCTCGCCCAGCAGTAGCAACTTCTTCTCCCGTCGGTGACATCACCGTCCGAGCACCGTCGTCCAGCTCCCTGCCGGTTTCCGGCACCGACCAGGTAAGATTTTTTTTTTACGTGAGTAACTACTCACATATTTTTCCCTCCTTTTCTTTCTTTGCTGTGAGTATTAACTCATTGCTTCAATTATCATTGCTTGTTCAATTGCATTAGATAAGCATGCCATTGATTTGGTAATTGTCTTCTCCTTACATCATCTTGCAAGTAAACCCTAATTCCATAATTTGTTGTTTATGATTGTAAAAATCCTTCCTCCGGCTTTATTGTAACGTTGTTAAGCTTCAACCAGGTATGGTAGGGTTTATAACAACTTTTCTTGATACTGGTTTTAATTTATATATACATAAGCATGTATTTGCATATCAGTGCTATATATATACATGACGTAGAGCCAAACCTCGTGCATGGTTGTCTAGTTGCTGACATGAATATTACACGACCTCTTGTAGATGTCTAACAATCACGAAGATATTGCTGCCATAGGTTCCAATCACGACGAGAGCGAAAATTCTGATATCATTTCTCTAGATGATGTGCCTAGCATCCATGGTAAATTATTTGATGGCGTTGCCGAAGAGTCTGCTGCTCCTGACTATGTTGGAGTTGTACTCTAAGCGTCGATACCTTTCTCCGGCCTCAAAATATTTATCCACAGGCTCTTGTCAGGTGTTGTTTGTAACGAAAAGAATACAGGACTTCGTTTGTTGAATTTAAGACTTCTCAAACTCCTTTTTCCGAAAAGGAAGGATGGGCTAAAGTTATGTTGAATAATCCTCAGGTGAAGCTAGTTTTAGAGAATACTAAGATACTCCATGATGTGCGAGCGTTTGAGACTTTGAGGATTAATAAAAACATGAAGGATTTGCTTGTATTTACTTCCCGTTGGTGTGGACTAACCCATCAGCATCATGTGCTTGGGGTGAGTTAACAATTACTTTGGAGGACGTGGCGGTCTTGCTGAAACTGATAGTTGTTGGTGACTTTCCCACCGAATGGTACAAACAGGAGAAGAAATATGGTGCCCACCTTATTCAAAAAATAGAGGAATTGCATGATAGACACATTTATGTGTCTTATTTGATCTCTTATTTGTATTAACAGTTCTCCATTTTTGTATTAATAATATCATTTTCTTTATTTGTAGGTGAGTAATTTGGAGATATTTGGAGATAACTATACTCTTACCCCATTAAGAGTACGAGTCATACAAGATTCAAAACAATAAAACCAAAGAAATAAATATCTTGTTTCTCATCAAAATATGATTACGAGTAATAATAGAAGATCTTTGCAGAATCAAATCATATGAATATTTGGACAGAATAAAGAGAGAATTTTACCATGGAAGGAAACAAAATCAAATACTTT